>PVJO010001578.1:0-168558 GCA_004026905.1 Hystrix cristata
GGTGGGCTGGGGGTCTGGGGTTGTGTTTTGCCTCTATGTCTGGTCATTTTCTTTGTATACATCTGTACTTTATCCCTCTTGGCTTGTTCTCCAAGTTGGTTTGATATTTTCTTTGTACGAGGTTACAAAAAGATATTTAATAGTGTCCTCCTCGGAAATGTCTGTTTTTGCGGTTTCTTCTGGGTATACATACGTATTTCTTGGTTTTTATGACCTTTATGCCTCCAGGGTTATCTTCAATGATAAGGTCAAGGTTGGCTCTACTTGGTAATGGTGGTTTCGGAGAGGGGAATGGAAAAGAGAGTAACAAAGAAAAGGCTCAAAGGAGGACAATGGCAGTAGAAAGAAGAAGAGAATACACAAACATACAGACAAGCAAAAAAAAAAAGAGAGAGAGAGGCTGGGGGAAGAGCAGAGGACAGTGTTACCTGTGTTGAGACCCCGACCTTATTCACATATTTTGATGGATCCAGACCCCGCCGGTGCGCGGGATGGCTCTGTGCACCGGATGTAGCCACCTGGGGCGGGCGGTGGGGGCAGGGCCTAGCAAGGTCAGCCAGTCTCTCTCACCTCACTCCGCGGTATTCTGTAGAATAGGAGGCTGGCGGCACTGTTCACCAGCCACCCCGCCAAATCCAGGCAGCTAGCAGTCCAGTTAGGGAACCTGCGGGCTGGCCTGTCATTTTTATTTCTTCATCTGAGCAATGTTTATTCATTTCAGATGCCCATTTTTGATTTGGGTCTTTAAATTTGGAGGGGTTGATTTTTTTTGAGTTCTTTATATATTCTACATGTTAGACCTTTGTCTGAGGTACAGCTGTTTTAAGTCAATTTTTAAAGATCGATTTCACAAACAACCAATTGGTTGCAAACTACAGTTTATCAAAAACATAGTTGAAATGAAGAGAACAAGGTTACTTTTTACTCATTTGGGAATTTTTGTGCAAAACATGTGAAGATTAATTTTATGTGAGGACTTGACTATGTCATAAGAGAGTGTTTCTGGATGAGATTAGCAATTGAATTTTTGAGCTGGGTAAAGCAGGGTCCTCCCCAATATGCACAAACATCATCTAATCCACTGAGTAGAACAAAATCACAGAGGAAAGGAGAATTCTCTCTCGCCCTCTGACTTTTGGGCAGGAAGAGCTAAGTGTACCAGCAGCTCTTTGTTGGTCCAGCCCTTGGGCTGGACTGGAACTCATGCCATCGGTTCTCAGGCCTTCAAACTTGGACTTGAGCTAGGCCACCAGATAATTCTTGAGTCTCCAACTTGCAGATGCATGATCACAGGACTTTTTAGCCTCCATAATTGTGTAAGGCAATCCCTTAAACCTCCATATGTATGCGTACACACATACACAAACACACACAAACACACACTCCTCCTGTGGGCTCTGTTTCTCTGGACAACCCTGAATAATACAGTATGAATACTATTACATGTGGGCATTTTGTTTCATGAATCATATGATGACTCATATGCATATAACATATATACTTATTTAATTTATATAGAGAAGAATAAATACAGAGAGCTATATGCAAAACAAACAGTTCTAGAAAAAAATAAAAATTATGCCCAAAAGAAAAGGATTGTCCAGCAGGTGCAATAATCACAAGTACAAAAGAAATCTAACACTATCCCACAATATATATTCTAATGATAAATTAACCAATCGTCCTAAAAACCAAAATGAAATACGTGAACTCAATCTCTCATATTTAGGGGTTGAAACTTCAACATTACCAAGATAATTATAATAAAATTCAATACACAATACATAGTTTTAAGTAATTTTGTTCTTACTTAATTTTTGAAAAGCTAGTACATTTGTATGATTCCTATTTCAATATAAAATCATAAAAAGCATAAATAATATGAAATTTTGTGTTTTCAGAAAAATCCCTCTTCTTCACTTGCCCATTGTGTGCTCAGTCCCTTCCCCCTTGGAAGTCCCTCCCAGTCCAGGTAACCATGAAAAGTGCTTTACACAGTTTCTCTGCACATAACTGAGAAAATATGAATTATTTGCCACTTTTTAAAGTGCATTTTATTCTCTTCCCAAAAGGTTTCTAAGGTTGAAAGAGAATTAATATAGTATAAAACCCACCCTTTAAAGTATGTAATTAAGTAGTGTTTACTGTGTTCACAGTTGTACAACCAACACTACTATCTAATGAAAGAACCATCTCCTCACAGGCAAAGATGTCAGTTCCTCTCAGCTCAGTTGACCTTCAACCTCGTCATCCCCTAGGCCTAAGCAACCATTAACATGCTTTCTATCAAGCTGCATCTTCTGTACATTCTATATAAATAGAGTCAGACAGTAGGTGTTCCCTTGTGACTGGCTCCTTTCGCTTAGCACAATGCTTTCAAGTTCATCCATGTTGCAGCACGTTTCAATACTTATTCCTCTCTGTATATTCCACTGTATGGCTAGATACCACATTTCTTCTATCAGGTGATAGACAATTGGGTGGTTTCTTTTTTTTCTTTCTTTCTCTCTTCCTTTTTTTTCTATTATGAATAGTATTGCCATGGGCACTCATGTATAAGTTTTTATGTGACCAATTATTTTTAATTATCTTGGAATATGTCTAGGAGTGGAAATGCTGGGTCCTATGGTAATTCTATGTTTAATTTTTCTGAAGAACTGCCAGACTATTTTCCACAGGCACTGTATCATTCTACAATCCCATTAGCAATGTGTGTGTGTTCCAATTTCTCCACTTCCTCACCAAGAGCTGCTATTGTCCATTTTTTTAATCATCTCCCTTTTTTAATACAAGAGAAGTACACCATGCACATGGGTGCCTACCTTGCTGTTTCACAGAATGCCTTGGCAATTTTTTCCTACCAAGAAAACAGATTCAGGGGACCAGTTTCTGGGGAAGCAGCCTCAGCTATCACAGAGGAGCAGGTGAGTGGAGTCTAGAATAATGGTCCTCAATTCTTTTGGCACTAGGGACTGGCTTTCTGGAAGACAATTTTTCCACAGAGGCAGTGTGTGTGTGTGTGTGTGTGTGTGTGTGTGTGTGTGTGTGTGAGAGAGAGAGAGAGAGAGAGAAAGGAGCACAAAACTCAGATCCTTCTCGTGTGCAGTTCATAGTAGAGTTTGAGCTCCTATGTGAATCCAACACCTCCCCTATCTGACAGGAGGCAGAGCTCAAGTGGTAATGGTAGGTTTGGGGAGCAGCTATAAATACTGCTGTATAGCCCAGTTCTTAACATGTCACGGACCTGGTCTGTGGCCCTTGTGTTGGGGACCCCTGGATTACAACATCTCTCTGTACATACATACGTTTTATATACACACCCATATATATGTATATAAAATGTATGTATACATGTATACATATGTTTATATATACATACATTGTACATATATGTGCATATATAATGCACTGTACCCACATATAAAACTATATCTATATATACAATGTATGTACATAAATATACAATTATATATAAAACATGTATATATACATATTTACATCTCTCTATACATACATAAATTTCATATACATATATGTATATATATACTTCTGTATACTTACATATATTTATATACATATACATATAAAATGTATTTATGTATATATACAACATATGTGTATATATCTATAAAACGTATATATATGTATATATATATTCATTCACTCATCTGAATATTTATTTTTGCTTCACGGTTTTCCGCACCACAAACACTCACATGTAGGCTCCTAAAGGGCTCCTAGAGGACCATCTAAAAAGTTACTTGTCTGGTTTATCCTACATGCAACACATGAAGAAAACAAAGAAGCCTTGTGGACTTCTGAGGTACAGTCATATGTCATTCAGAGAAACATGGCATTAGTTGATTTTATGATTGTGCAAACATCACAGGGTGCACTCACACAGACCTAGATGGCCACAGGTCAGTCCCTCAATGTGGCCTCTTGATGCAGTCGGGCGACAGGGTGAACATGGGATGTGTGAGGCTGTGCAGGTATAACATGGCAGGCTGCTTTACAGTAATCATTCAGTAAGTGGAAGGCACAAACTCTAAAATAATAATAAAAAGTGTAGTATAGTAAATACCTAAACCAGTCAAACAGTTGCTTATTATCATTACCAAGTATTAAGTACTATATGTAATCGTATATACTATAATTTTATACAACTGCCAGTCTAGTAGGCTTCTTTACCCCAGCATGTCACAAACATGTTGGTAACATATTGTGCTATGATGTTATTATGCTACAATTTCACCAGGTAATAGGAACTTTCTATCTCCATCATGATCTTGCAGGGTCACTAGCACAGGTGCATTCTCTTGCTGACTGAACTGTCCTTATATAGCTCATGGCTATAGTCTGGCTTGGTAGATCCACTGTAACAAACTGCAATAAACTGGGTGGCTTTAACAACTAATACGTATCATCTTAGAGTTGAAGAGGCTAGAAGTTCAAAGTGTAGGGGCCAGCGGGGTTGCTATTTTCTTCTAAGAGCTGTGAGAATCTGTTCCAAGCTTCTCCCCTGGCCTCTGGTTTGCAATCACTGGTGTCCCTTGGCTTACAGAAGGATGGCCCGGACCTCTGCCTTGGTGTTCACACAGCACTCTCCCCGTGGGCATCTCTATGGCTAAATTTCCCTATTTTACATCAATCATATTAGACTAGGTTCCATCCAAGTGATCTAATAACAACTTGATTATCTCTGTAAATACCCTGTAGGTACTTTCAATATATGAATTCTGGCAGAACACAATTCAACACATAAAACTCAGGATCTTGCCTCTAGTGAAGCCTTATGGATTTCTCAGGTGTCTCTGAATTTCATACGTATCTTTTATAACAAGGAACCAACTTTATAAAAATTCCATCAGTAATATCTGTAATTAAAAATGAATTTTTCAATTTACCAAGAAATCAACTGAGATTTGACACCAATTCAAAAGCTATACATGCTGTGGTGTTGTAGTTGTGAGAGGAAGGTCAGGAAATATGGACACTCATACACCTTTATTATTATTATTATTATTATTATTATTATTATTATTATTATTATTATTTTGGTTTTTTGAGATAGCATCTTGCTACATAGTTCAGGCTGGCCTTGAAGTTACTATGTATCCCAGGCCGGCCTCGTGGTGATCCTCCTGCCTCAGCCTCCCAAGTGTTGGGGTTACAGGTGTGCACCACCATGCCTGGCTTCTAATTCTTATTCTATTTTGTGATGCTCTAATTTGTGCTATTCTTTTCTATCACCTCACTCCCTCAAAACAAATACGTGTATCATACAGATAGATGATACATACAAATTTATAATACTTATCCACAGATTATCATGGATTCTTAGAAAGCTTTCACCCATGCCCTCATTTAACAAAGAAATGGAATCCCAGGGAAGTGAAGTGACTAGTCCAGGTCACATGCATCATTCCTTGCTTGAACAGCTTTAATAGAGTTGGGGGGGTGGTCTTTAAATTGGTCCTTAGATGTAGGAATCTTTATAAGTGAATACTAGGGGTCTACTCCCAAGAGTTATTGTGCAAAAACTGGTGTGAATATGAGTGTAAGCAATTTTTCCTGGTTTTGGAAGAATTCTCTAGTTTTCATCAAATTCTCAAAAGGATCTATTTTTGTTCAGAGATGTCCTCAGCTCCCAGTACAATGCCTCATATGTAAAAGATACTCAGTAAACATTAGGTGACTGAGTGAGTCATATTCTCATCCAATAAAAAGTTAATAACCACGGAGACAGAGTAAAATAGAACACAGTCATTTTTTGGAAAATAATGCTCACAATTTCCTGCCCCCATAATCCTCTACCTGTAGTCCACAATGCTGTGCTTATCTGTTAAATCAATTAAGTTGCTTAAATCACAATTTCGTCTCCTCAGGAAATCAATCATCTTTTAATTTAACTTTACCACTTTATTTAATTAACAAGGATTTAATGATACCTAATAAATGATATATTAATTTAGGAACCAACTATTTTGTCCTTAAGAAAGTAATTCAGAGTTTAGATGCTTTTAGATGCTTTCATTATTCAATCAAGTAAGAATGACTAATTAAATCCAATTAAATTCAAATCCAAATTTGGATTTAATTCCAAATCAAATAAAATCCAAGATACCTTACACTGCTGTTAGTCCAAGTACCAGGAAAGATCTCAAATACATCTAGAACACATGGAGGAACAACTATTAAATCCTGTCTTTGAAAAAGGTAGGACAATGCCTGGGGCAATACATGGCACCATAAGCAGAGAGCAAAAGCATCATACAGAAGGTGCTAAGTATCTAATCACCCAAAAGATTAAAAGGATGTAGTTAATGTTGCGCAGAAGATAGAAGACCCTGCTTGGGCAGGAGCAGGCCAGTGTAATGGTTAGATCCCCATCTGATCATGTCCCATGTGTCCCACGTTTTCTAGTGGGACATAAAAAATGGCACCAAGCTGACAATAATCCATGCAGATATCAAACACAACCCTCTGTGTGTCTGTTGTTATTAAGCATTTCTTTTGGTAATTTGTTACTAAGCACATGCAAGTATGGAAGCAGCTAGAGGTCCAAGGCCATTCTCATGTTTACAATGCGGAAATACATTCCAAAAGCACACAAATGTCATTTGGAATTACTTTATACTCTATGGAAGTACCTACAGATGATTCTCTTTGCCAATGGAGATTAAAGGCTCTTTCCCTCATAAGACTTGTTCTAACTCATGTTTGTGTCTCAAATCCTGGCACAGTAGAGCTGCTTAAGACCGTGGATCTAAATTAAGTACAATCAGGAGTGTTATTAAGTATAACCACAAAAGAGCCTTGTCATTTATTCTCTCCAGCTCGCTATACTGCTGTCTACTCCAGAGAAAGAGTGTCTTTCTCATTCTAGAAACTTCCTGAAAGAGTAGTCATCAGTTTGACATCTAAGAGCAGCAAAGACTTCAGACATAAAAGAAATGAGCACGGGAATTGTGAGCATCTCCTTGGTGAGAAAAGTCTAAAAGGACATTTCCATCTCATCATTCTGCATCTCTTTGAACAATGATCTTTGATATTTTAGAGAGAAAAGAACCCAAGAGCCAGATTTTAATGAGACATCAAATTCAATGGGTGCGTCTTATCTTTTTTTTTTTTTTTTTTTTTTTTTTTTTTTTTTTTTTTTTGGTGCTGGGGATTGAACTCGGGTCCTTGTGCTTGCAAGGCAAGCACTTTAACCACTGAGCTAAATCCCCAGCCCCGGTGTGTCTTATCTTGAGCTGGGGTTTCTATGTGCCGAGTTTTGTTTCTCTAGCAGGTGAGGATGAAGTCTTGGGAGCAACTATGGGTGCTTTAAGAAAAGTAGATATGTTGTTGTTACTGGTTTTATTTTAAACTTATTCACATTATGATCCACTCATTAGATGGAATACTAAGCATCTCTCTTTTTTTTTTTTTTTTTTGGTGCTGGGGATAGAACTCAGGGCCTTGTGCTTGCTAGGCAAGTGCTCTAACACTTGACCTAAATCCCCAGCCCCTAAGCATCTCTTAAAATGGAGGTGTAGGAGGATATTTAATGAAATGTTCATTTTAATTTCTCCTGCTTTTTATAGAGAAGGCATTTTAACTTTGTTTGCTTTCGCTTCTTTATATTGAACATTACTTCATGTAATTAATGAAAATAAATATAATACCGAAGACACAGGCCCAGAATCAGTGGATTTCAACTCAGAAATAAAATCCAGTGTTTGTACAGTATGATTACACAGCAATGTTCTTACTTTCTAAATTTCTCCCCTCATGCCAACAGTTCCCCATCACACCGACAGTGCCTCAAGTGGTCAGGAAGACCACTGTGGAAATTTTTTGGAGCAGAAGAATCTGCCCTTATTACCAAGGAATGTTCAGATATTTTCTTGTAATTCATATTAGCAATTACCAGACAATGCCCCTGGAAAAAGACCAAAGAACTGAGTACCAACAACACTTGGATTTTAAAAGCACTGTCTTCTATGTTGATGTGTAAAGATTATTTAAGTTATAATTTCCAAGAGGAGTTAAAATTACTATGGATCGGCCATAGTACTGAATCATCTAATGTCAACGGGTAATCTACGATGAGGTTCAACTAACTTCCTAGGTCCACCGCTGACTACAAATATGAAGGTCATTGTGGAGGATGCACAGGGGACCTCCACATCTGTGGGTTCCACATCCAGGGATTCAACTGACTATAGATTGAAAATATTGTGGAATGGAAAATCAAGTTTGTATTGAAATATGCAGATTTTTCTTGTCATTATTCTCTAAACAATATAGTGTAACACCTATTTACATAACATTTACATTTTATAGGTATTATAAGTAGTCTAGAGATGACTTAGAGTATGGAGTGGGGAATGATGTGCATAGATTAATGTGAATACCATATCATTTTATATAAGGGATTCGAGCATCTCCAGATTATGATATCTGCAGGAGGTTCTGGAATCCAGTCTCTCTCTCTCACAGACAGCTAAGGTTCTAGCTGCCTGCCAAAATTTAAATTGAAAAGATTGATGCTTTGATGATGCACTTACAGATGTGATGAACACAACAAGGAAGTGAGAGACGAAATTATTAGCAATAACAATTGTCCCAGCCCTGAAAGAAAAGAGGAGGGGGCAATTCAGGACACATTCAAAAAATGTATTTATTCATACAAAAATACTCAGTGAGACTATTAATGTGCTAAGCTCAAGACAAAATGAGCAAGATAGAGACATGCTCTCAATGTGCTCACCAGTAATTCTTGAACATCCTCCACATGCCAACATTGTAGATTTTGTACAGGGAGAAGAGTAACCCATAGCAGTCTTTTTTTTTTTTATTTTTTACCAAGAACATGTATTGGTACATTGTATACATAATGATCACATTTATCATGGTTATTTTGTACCTGTACATGATGTATCTCAGTTCCCCCCCTTCTGTTCCCCCCTTTCCTTATTTACGGCAGGTTTTTTTATATTTTTCCTTTTTTTTTCCCTTTCTCCTTTCTTTCCCTTTTCCCTTCCTTCTTTTCCCCCTTTTCCCTTTCTAGCAGTCTTGAAAAGTGAAGGTGTATTCTAGAACTGTGTGCTCTAGTTGGAGATGTTGAAGAAACTCACTATTTTAAAAATGTGTGGGAGACCAACTACCAGGCATCATTTAAGCAAATGTGCAGTGGTGTAAGCAGAATATTTTGAGATAAGATTATTGAGTGGCTGAAACATGATTTTGCTGCTCTGTTTCCATATAAATATATTATTTATATATATACACACATATATATAATATACATTTTATAAATATATATGCATATATTCCCTTTCTCTGGATGTCTCTGAGGCTTCCTGACTCCTTCCTGAAGTCTTTCATTTATTCACCAGCCCTCGCCTCAGACCTAATCCAAGGACAAATAACTAATTTGACAAATGACTCTCCATGGCCTTGAGAAATAAAGTTATTCTCCTAAATGCAAGCAATGAATTTTACCTCCAGCTGACAGAGAAACAAGGACTAAGAATCATGTTAACAATGCCTTGTGTTCTGATTGTGATGTCAATTTACACACTTCAGTGTAAGGTACTATGTGGTAAGCATTAGGGGCTGTGAAAATGAGTAAGATATTAACCCTGTCTACAAGCCAGGAAGGAAGATAAATCAATATACAAGCAACCTAAGGCAGTGAGTGGTGGGGTAGCACAGGTCACAGTGCCGAGATGATTGAACACTCTCCCACGCCACCTGTCACTATGCATTCCTGCAATTTGGGGGCATAGCACGCTGGATAGCACCTGCCATCAAGCCGCCTTTATGAAATGGAGCCCAGAAGAGCTCCTGCGATAATAGAGGAGCAGAACCATTATCAGAATGCCCTGGGGATCCTCCTCTTTTGTTACTGCTGTTTTCTGTTGGGCTGGGGATGAAGGCCAGGGCCTCATCCATGCCAGGCGAATGCTCTACCACTGAGCTGCACCCCCAGCTTCTGTTTACTGTTGCTCCTTTCTCCTACCTCCCCAGACTCCGGGACATTATATTTTATGGATTTCTATCAATTAGCAGATCGCAAAAATCAGTTTAGTGAGCTTCTTACCCACATCTTTAAATGACATAGATTTGAACATAAGGGAATCAAAAATATCAGAGTGCCTCACTCATGGTTAAGATAAGTACGTTTTTGAAACTCTGACATTTTAGGGGTGTGTGTTGGCCATGGCATAAAATACACTCTCACTATGAACTGTGGTCTGCGAAGTTTGAGAAACATGACCAGGGATTTTCTAAACATCTGCCTAAAGTAGAAAGTTACCTTCAGTAATTTCTGCCTTGTTTCCCTTTCACTTTTGATGTGTCATCCTGTTGGTTCCAAGTAGCACCCGGAAACCTCCCAAACAGACCCTGCCTGCCCCAGTTTGGGGTGCAGCTGCAGTCCATGTGGTCACCTTGACCTTCTGCCTACATTGTGCTAGACGCAACCTCCCCCAGAGAAAAAACCCATAGATGATGTCAGCCAAACTCCTGCTAGGCATGCATGTGGACACCTGGTTCTTTTCAGCAACAGGATCCAATACCCTCTTTCTATGTTAAAGTATTTAATTCCTAGTTGTAACTTTATTAAATAATGGAGAAATGAAGACCTAGGAAATTAACATTTTTAGAGCCTCCTCAGAGTAAAACTCTACTTCATAGAGGAGCACTTAAAACCATCATCCTAAATTAGTCACTTACTTGAATTTTGAAAATAGAGCAGCAAAAAGTCAGCATTTTTGAAGAAATTTGTCCTGTGAGAAAAAATTCTAATTACTAGTTATTATCTGAGATAGTTGTTATAAAATACTATTTTAAGAGGTCAATTAGACTGAACATTACACTGCAGTTTAAAGTTTTCTTATTCTTGCTTCATACATAAAAGCAAAAATTAAAAATTAGAGTTAATGTACTTGTGATTTTTTTTCAACTTCCCTAATGCAAATTCTTTGCTTTTAAAACTGTGCCCTAAAGGGACTTCCCTCTATAATTATTCTGGTCCAAATATTGAGATTAAATAGTGATTTGGGGGAGCCTGCAGCTTTTTATGTTGCCATGGTAAGAAGCTACATCCACATCTCCACACATTAGCACTGTCCTGACATCCCAGTTGCAGTTTGCCTGGAGCCATAAATGCCTATCAGCCGGTGCCATTGGCTGCTCTCACAACAGTGGGAAAATGATGATTATTTCCTTATCTTATTTACTGCCCTTTAGCCAACATACAGTAAACAACATAAAAATGAGGTTTCTTTTACAGAGGGAGGTTTGACTTCATGAGAAATCTGCCAGGGATTCATTTTACTGAATATTATGTACTAGGTACATACAAGCTGGAAGTTTCTCAAAAAATATTGAGAAATATCCTGTCTCCCCGGCATAATTATATGAATGGCCTTATTGTCTTGGCATAGAAGTCCATAAAATTTGAAAAAGGCTTAGAGAGGAGCCATCAAGATATTCATAGAGTTAGAAAAACTTCTTGAATGAAAAACATTAGCACTAGCAAGAAATGCTATTGCCTAACACATCCTATAAGGAGGTAAATTACATGTTGTTGAAGGGAAAAAGGAAGAACTCCCACAGCGAGGGCCACAAAGGACATACAAGCAAAGGTGCTGTGGAGGTTCAAGGGCTGTGGAACCACGTGGATGGAGGGGTGGGAGGGGTTCATGGTAGAGGTGACTTTGACCTGGTTAGAAACAACAAGTAGGGGAGGGACTAGAGGGAGAGATTCTGAACGGTGAAGAGAGTAATGCCTCCTAAACCATTTAGTAAATTTTACTGGAGTATTTAACAATGACTCTAAAAGAGAACCATAAAGTACAAAATATAACAAAGGAAACTGTAGTACCTGCATAAGAAACAATGAGCCAGAGAGTCTATCTTTTCTTTTGGCCATGCTGAGAATAATGGGATATTTCTGTTGAGAAAGAAAACAAACGTATTACAATTTAGAAGGGTACACTAGGCTATCATTTGAATTCTTTAAAGGTGACTATGCTTTCTATTGGTCATTCTATGATCAAAGGCACAATGCATAGCTTTTCAGTCTATTAGTTTCTGCTTGACAGAACCCACTATTCATTTCCTTATACCTCAGGCCCACTCCACCTGCCACTCCAGCCTGACCTGAGAGTAATGACCACCCCAAGGCATCCTTCAAGAATGCAGAGGATTAGTGGCCTTGGAAGGATCTCTGGGGCTTCATCCCACTACTCAAGGCCTCTGACATGGTCTTCCTTGGAGCAACTCAGCACATGACTACCCCCACCACCAGCCTGCTGGATGCAAGAGGGTGAAGCTTGAAGGACACCGGACCCTTTTACATCCCAAACAAATGAACCTTGAGAGAAACTATGATCTCCTCGCTGTCCCTCCTTGTGAATCTGGTGAGCTGAGGGCCTGCTTAGTGCCATGGTGGCTTCTATTGAGTGACACAACCTTTTCAAGAGACACCACCTGCTCCTTACAAGGGAGCAAACTCATGGCTCCCACAGTCAGTGAGACACAAATACCGCATGAGCCTCTCTTATGTGCATCCGAGGGCTGGAGGACTTTTACCACCACACCCATCAGTGGCCCAAGGGTGAACTGATATTGTGACCCCCAGGATTTTCTCTGGTTCCCCACAAGCACTGGAGCCTTGCTTGACAGACACCGTTTTCATTCACCTGAGACCTGATTCCCACATCTGAAATGTGAGGATCCTCAAGGTGCATCTTTGTCCAAGATCCCTTCCTGATACGCTATTTATTCTCCTAAGAGTCCTTGCTTCCCAGCCTTGTCCTGCTTCATGAGTGAGAGAACTTGAATTCTGCTATCAGATTGGGTTGGTGAAAGCAGTGCTTCTCAAATGCGCATAGTCACAGAAAGTCATCAGGAGCACCTGATAAGCCCTTCCTTTCCAGACTGTGCTTCCGGAGATCTGGGATCGGATCTGGCAATGGATTTTTAACTAATATTCTAAATGACCCCAAGTACTTTTTGACATTTAGGGAAATACTAGATTAGAGAGAGTCCCTCCTTAGACCTGGTGATTAGGATCCTAGGCCCTCTCTGGAGGGAGGTCAACCCTTTTGTCCCCATTAATTTACCCTAGCTAGCTTCAACCTTACCCTTCTTCCTCCCATTTCCCAGGATGTCTTACAGTCAAGGAAAGTCACCCTTGTCCTGGCACTTCTCAAACTAAGAGGGCTTCCCTGTGCTCACTTCAGCAGCACATATATTAAGAAGGCTTCCCTGAACTAACATTTTCTTACTACTTTGCAGAGAACGACTTCCACCTTCCCAGCCTGTGGGGTCAGTCACTTTGGACAGTATTACTGGCCCATACCAGAATTTTCTACACTCTACAGACATGATAATTTTTATCTCTAGATCTTCCTGAGGGGGCACCAGCTCTTTAGCCCTTGTTGGCAACTTCCTCTTTGCTGGGCAACATATGATGTAACCAGACTATCCATGATGATTTTCATACTCCAAAATGCTACACAGAGTCTCAAAATGCTACAATATCATGCACATGGCTATATTCTCTAATAATTTTCCTACTTGTGAACTGTATAGTAGTTCCGTTTTATCCATGGGAGGCCTGAAACTATACATAGTATTGAAGTCGGTATATGATCTGTTTTTTCCTATACATATATACTTGTGTTTTAATCTGTAAATTAATATGATTTAATCTGTAAATTAAGCATATCCTATAAGAAATTAGCAATAATAATAAGCTAATTATAACACTACATTGTTACAAAAGTTATGTGAAAAAGTCTCTGTTTATTTCAGGACTTTTACAGGTAATATTTTTGGACTATAGTAACTGAAACCATAGAAGGTAAAACTGTAGATAAGAGGGGACTATTACACACAGGATTTGTCTCTCCAGTTTAATGACAAACACAAGTACAATACTAGCCACTTATTTAGCACCTGCATTTATACAAGCAATTTTATAAAAAATACAATAAATGTATTTTATATTATTCATTGTTTTCCTCTTCTCCCTGAGAATAGGGTCCATGTCTTTAGCTTCTTCTTTTCCTTTTTGATCCTTCACAGCACTAGAATGCACAGACACAAAGTAAGTAACTGATTGCACCATTCGTTAAAATGTGGGATTTAAGGTATTCCACAACAGAACAATAGTAAGGACTCAAAATCGATCTCAAACAGTAGAATGTTTGGAAATTACCAGCTGAAGGAATTTTATATATCAGCCATGAAATGTAAAAAAAGAAGAAAAGTCTGCATTTTTAGCCTGTTGGGTCATCTTCAACATCTTAGAGGGTTATGTACCAATCTATTTGATGTGTGGAAAATAAAATAGAACAAACAAAAACACAACTAAACCCAAACTTCCCCTCCTACTTGAAAAGGATGAATGTGAAGATCAGCAGAAATCTAAAAAATAATGATTTCCACGTTTATGTTGGCATAGATTCTGCCAACATAAACGGCTGATTCAGGGTTTGTAAAGCTAAGAAATACACGGAAAGAATTTGTCCCTCTTCCCATGAATTCTGCTCCTAGACTCTTCTTAGAAACCATCAAAGGTCTTGTCAGAAAATGGTTCCTTTTAAAAGAACTGCATTTAGACAAGCAGCAAGTTCTAAGAGAAAAAGGATGGGATGGGGGTGGATTAATGGGGAAAAGATCATTTCCTAAACATCTAGTGTATCCCAAGCTCTGTGCCCACTGCCTCGGGTGGCCCAGCAGCTGCTCACACACAAGGACACTGTGGCGTGTCCCAGGTCATGGCGTGACACAGTCAGGATTCTGACCAAGGTTGGTCTCACCTGGGGACGGTGTTTCTCCCAGCATCAAGTTATTAAACCAATTCAACAGAAGACCATGGAGTACTGATGTCGGGCACTATCCTCCCACTGGAACACAGCAGTCATTGCTGCCTTTGAGGAGTCTGAGCTCTAGAGATCAACAGCTCAACATTCTAGACATTTAAATATTTCAGATCACTTATGATACCTTTTAAATGCCTGGAGAAATACTGGGAAAGGAGTAACAAAGCTATCAGAGTCCTAAATCAATAAGACACTTCATCCAAAGATATTTTAGCATTCATTTTGCTAAATCAAACTAGAACCACAGCAATGTTTTCTTCTGTATTCAAAAATCGATGAAAGGCAGGTGACATACAGGCATAGAGTGACATTAGAAAAAGTCTGATTAATGTCTCGAAAGCATTGATTTCATGATTTAACTACTACAATTGCTACTCCATAACACCAAACTTGCATTATGTACCAGTACATCCCAGGGTCCAGATACTTCTTGTATCATATTTAATAAAAGAGGTCATTTTCTCTCCCTCAGACACTCCACGAAGCTGCCATTGCAAATCTTACCCTCTTTCCCTTGACCTCAAAACTGCCAAAGGCTTTGGAGAAGTTTAGAGTGGACCAAATTATAAAGGAAATTGCATTTAGCAAGACATTTCCAAGACTCCAAAGTTCATTTATATATTTGAACAATGTTAAAATCATTCTCAAATATCACGCACAAACATTTTATTCAAACAAAATGTTTTTTCCTTTTACATACATAAAAAAGTCATGCACAAGCCCTGGATTCAATTCTCCAACACTGAGAAAAAAAACAAAATCACATAGATTATTCTCTTGAGTTCTGATATCATACTGAATTAAAGATTCAGGTAAACACTAATCCCAAAACAGCTTTCACCCCCACAGTACCAAGAGCTTTTTGTACTGGAATCAGAAAATTAGCAATTGTGAATGAACCCCTACAAGGCCAGTGTTACAGAAAACACTGTTTATTCCAGTCTCCTCTCAGGTGCTTTCTGAAGAACACTTATTTTTCTTTTTTTCTTCTTTGTCCCCGCAATGCTGGTGTTAAAACCCAGGGTGACATCTAGCAATTCTGAAACAACCTGGAGCTTCCTTGATTCATGTGTAGTTATGTTTTATTTTTTTTTAAATCCAGACATTTTATTGCCACACAAAGGAATAATTCAGACATTTAAATGCTTGCCCTTAGTAGTGTATACATAAAAAAAACTTCCCCACTCTCCTCAACTACTTCTGCTCTCTGGAACTCCTCCAACACCCCATTCTCACTCCAGAAGTACACACAGATGCATTCAGAGCAGGGACTAGATTTATAACTATAAATGAAGATACTGATCTGGATTCTAGTTTTGTGGGGATAAAAAGATGACATTATGTACAAGGAATAGATGACAAAAAAGAAACAGCTTTCTCGTATTTTAAAGAAGCACAGGAGAATGACAGAAATTGGATCAATGGGTGGGAGAGAAGAAACTAATACTAACAGGAAACATTATGGATTTTTGGATTATTATAAACTTTCTTTTTTCCCCTAAAGCATTTATGCCTCATATAAATACTCAAAGAGTTACATCTCAGTATTTTTTAAAATTTTAAAGAAATTCTTCATATATGTACATATTTCTCTCCATTAATTTTTTAAAATAATCTTTATTTTTGAAATAATTTCTCATAAAAATTTGGAAAAATAGTACAGTTTCCAGATATTGTTTACCCAGCTTGCCCCATAATTTTATATTAATTCAGAACATATCATTGAAACCAGGAAATGGATATTGTTCAATATTATTAACTCAGGTGCAGACCTACATCACAGACAGTTTTATATACACTTTTCTTCTTCCTTCTCCCTCTCCCCTCCCCGCCCTGGTTCAGTTTTCTGAAGTTTTACCACATGTGTAGATTTGGTACCACCACAGTCAGGATTAGAACTGTTCCATTGCTACAAAGAAACTCCCATTGTTGCTCCTTCATTCACACCCTCCCACTCTCACACCCTAACCCTGGGCAGCCACTGATTTATTCCCCATGACTATAACATCACCACTTGTTGACTATTACCTCATCACACAGTACAAAACCCTTGGAGACTGGCTTTCTAAGCTTGTCCTTAGCACCCATCATTTACATTGAGTTTTAAAAATTAAGCAAAATTCCAAATAAAATGAATACTACCGTATCATCCAAAATGAACTCTTTATTTTCCAGAGGCACTATTGCAATGAAATGCAGAACTGTTCATTGTTTTACTTTTTGGAGGAGATTAGGAAGAATGGCTTTGGTAAATTGAAGCATTTTATTTTGCTCTCCTCCAAACTATAACATTAGGACCCTGGGACCATAAGCATTTTAGTTGATTGCTCAGATGGTTGCTGCTATTTTTAGGGAGCAGACTAAAATTGTCATAAAGAACCAGTTTCACAGAGCCTTGAACTTGATCAAATGCAGATAACTACAATATTTCTGCAACTAAAAACACTATCTGCAAAAGTATATTATTCCCACAACCACTTTCATCATTAATAAACTGGTTTGTTTGTGAAGTTTCTACTAAAATACGTCTATTCTCAGAATTTTAAAGGCTAGGATTTTAAAAATTTAATATAAAACCCATCTGAGGCTAAATTTTAACAAAACTGTTTCAGTTCTTCAAAACAGAAGAAGCATTTGTGGTTATACAAGCTTAGAGAACAAATGGGCTTTTTAATGCACTCTTTTTAGCATAAAACATCTTCAGAAGTATGCCATGAAGTCATTTCCAGAAAGTGTTAGGTCGATATTTAAAATATAACTGAATAGGAATGTCCCGCTAAGCCAGTGTAGTAACATGCAGGCTAACTGGGCTTGCCAGGTGGCAGCTTTCCAGTCCCAAGGCGGCTCCGTGGGGCTTTCTGGCCTCAGGCCTGAACCACCTGCTCTGAATGCACATAAATTCAGGGCTCTTTACTCGGTTTCCTGTGAATCACCTCATCTCACCTCTCAGATTTTCTATTATAACTCTGGCAATGCTGTTTGGGCTCTCCTGGGTGGACTCTTGCCTCAAAAGGACCCTGGTTTTGTGACTGTTCAGCACCACAGATCCTTCAGGTCCTGCAGCTGTACTAGAAGAGGCCAGAAGTCCCCACTAGGACTAACAGACACCTTCCAGGTCTAGTGTCAAAATCACACAGATACACACACACACACACACACTCATACAGCAAAGAGACACTGTGCACAATACAGCTCTTTTCTAAAGCACCAGGCCCAGTGCTCACTTCAGCAGCACATATACTAAAGCACAAGGCCCAGGGATTTGGAAGAGGCCTTCAGGGCAGAGGAATTCTCCAGAGAATGGAGGGGACTAACCCACGGCAGGAAGTGGGCAACAGCATGCTGTGGGGAGGGCACCCGTTCAAGAAGGCAGGAAGGCAGGCACCTGGCCACTGAGAGGATTGGTGGAACACACTTCTAGGTATATCCAGGTGGGGAAACACAGAGGCATGGCCTTGGGGTCTATGTTTGATTCACCCCTTCCTCTCCAGCACTGTACCCCTGCTCTACATTCTGGCCACCATAAACAAAATAGCATTGTTCTGCTACACCTCTCTGCCGTGATGTTCCTTCCTTGGAGTCAGCCAACCTGGACTGAATCCCCTGAAACCATGCACTAAATTAAACCTTTTCTCCTTTACATTGTGGGTATCAGGTATTGGTTCCAGCAATAGGAAAGCTAACTAATATAGGGGCACTAGAGGACAAATTTCAAGTTAGAGCACAGAAATAAGGTAATGAAGGGAAATAGGCACTGAAATGTATGAATAGTCTACTACCTACGTGCTTTTTTTTTTTAAATCTCAATCCCCACAATAACCATATAAAGTAGGAATTATCCCATTATAGATGAGAAAACTGAAGTTCAAAGATGCTACTTAGTTTTGTCCAAATCACATGTGGAACATACAGAGTAATAAGAATTTAAACTCAGGACAGCTTAGCCTCAAAGATACACTGCTGTATTCACTTTGTCCTTTGTTATAATTATGATTTATTCAGTGCCAAATCTTTCAAAACACAGCCCCCAATTTGTTTTTGTATCATTTAATTTTTCCTTTTTAAATTTATATTGTGTCAAATGTTAGAAACTTTTTAATAGTCTACATTCATTTCCAGAGCTTATGGCAGGGGAACAGAGTCAGATCTATCTGTGAAGGGTATTTAGAGGCAGCTCAGAGGAAAGCAGGGTGCTGGATGAACAAGCCAGACTGCAATTTGGATTGCCTGAGGATGAAGCCGAACCAAAAGCAGAGAAGAAAAGTTGGAAGATGGAGCCAGGTATGTTTGGTGGAACCAGACTGAATGCAGAAAATAGAGCCCTCCACTGGACTTTTCATATTATGTGGGGCTTCACACTGACACACAGTGGAGCAGATGGCTCTGTGGGGACCAGCTTTAGCTCTGAGAAACAAGGAAGAGGGTATGTTAACATATAATTTTTAGTATAAATATCTACTGAAATTCTCTTGATTTTTAACATTTATACTTTTTGTTTAAAAATCAAAAATAGTATAATTTAAATATCTCCAATTTTACTCCTACATGTTATGTTTTCAATGAAAATATTTTATTTATACAATATGAATATGTTTCAAATAATGGATTATCAGCCAAGCATCTTTTTCATATTTGGTAACAGTCAACACTGGAAGGAAAGTCCACAATATTATTTTTTGTATTAAGGACTGAAGTTTATTTGGTATTCCAGAGCACCACCTGGTGGATTAATTAACAATAACGGCCCAGAAAATGGAGCCTTAAAATGGCTGTAGGTGACAGGTGTTGGAGCCTAGAAGGTCATACTTTCTCTTTTCTTTTCCTTCTCCGTCATTTTCTTTCTCACCCGCCCCTTTTCATTCATTCCCAGCACTTCCTCTCTCTTGTTTACACGTTAAGCTGGCCCATGCCATCTACTAGTACTGTGAGCTCCCCAGAGTAGTTAAGAAGCTGATCTAGTTATGTTTGACTTAATAAAGTCTAAGGGGTTTATAAATTTCAAGTAGAAAGGAAAATATATTTTAAATTGCAGATATAAATTTGTCTTCTAGACTGAATCTTTCTATCCAAGGATGGGTTATGTTTACCCCACATGGAGTCTTTATTTGTATGTACATTTATTTTACACGGAAAAGTTTATTCTAGTAGAACCCTTCTTCCTATTTTACTTGTAAATAATGCCCAAAGTTGACTAATTTTTAGAGTTTTAGCTTGTTGTTCTGATCCAGCTGCTGAGTGGCTTTTGAAAGAGTGGAAAGTTGGTTTAAAGTAACCTTCTTAAAGTTCTCTGATCTCAAATTACTCCTAGATAATAAAAATAAGTGGAATGGGATAGATAAAAGACTTTCAGGGAAAAAAGAGACATTAGGAAGTGGCAGAGAGTGGTGATCTAAAGACATCATGATTTGTCCACAGGAGTACACATTACTCTGATCTAGATGGTTTTTTTAGTTTTTAAAGAGAAGCCAAAAACTTGATTCTTATGAGAGGTCTTTAAATATTTAAATGTTAGCAAATTTAAAAAATATCTGCATGTTATACATAGACCAACTTCTGATTTACAGTTGTAGGAGTACATAATTTACTGACTGGATGATACACTAGGAGTAAAGAAGAAGTCTGAGGCTAAATCCACTCTGAACTCTGAAGAAATCACTTTCATTATTCCTAAGGACTTCCATCATCTCTCAATTTACATGTCTATATTACAGACCCCCATTCCTGACCTAACCCTTTTACAGGATCATGGGGAGGCAAGATGTCCTGGCACTGGCCTTTTATCCCTTAGCTGACCATTTGCCTGTAAATAATCCTAGGTTCAGATTTGGGCTTCAAAGAGAAGAAGCAAAGAAGAGCTAAGGAAAGCAGCTATGGGTTTTACAAGCTTGAGGTTTGCAGTGTATTTCTAAATAGGTACACCATTATTTGAGCTTGAAACAGCTTAACTCTAATTTTGACCATTTTATCCTACAACAAAACCATCCATATATTCTATTGGGGCAACCAGAATCACGTTGCTGCTAACTGACTTAGGAGAAAAATATTAACTTTCTTACTCAGAGTTCTCTGGGGAACAGTGCAGAGATTTTTGCTTATTTGCTTTTGCGTTTTGTTTGACTTTTTGCTGTGGAAAAAAATCTCACAGAGTACACAACAATGATATTTTAATAAACAATGCATGGCAAAATGATTTGAAAGGAAGGGAGAAATTAGGAATATTCTGTTACTATAAAGTACTTTCACTTCTCATGAAGTGCTATAGTCTTATTTGATACATATTTTTTTTTTGTGTGTGGTGCCGGGGATCGAACTCAGGGCCTTGTGCTTGCAAGGCAAGCACTCTAATCACTGAGCTAAATCCCCAGCCCTATAGTCTTATTTGAGAGCAGACTTGGATTGATTGTATTTGTACACAGCAAACTCTAGGACAAGAATTTAAAAAGCACAAAGATATGCTAAGAAAGAAAAGAAACAAATAAAATGCTCAACTAAAACTCCAAAGGGTAAAAAAGTATGGAAAACAAAACTGAACAAAAATAAGGGCAATGAACAGGAAACATTAACAAATATAGTAGACACAATTCAACTCTATTAATAATCATTTTAAAAGTCAATGATGAAAAAATATATCTACTAAGAGACAAAGATTGTATAAGTGGACCAAACACAAGACCCAACTATATGTCTTCTGAATAGAACCCTATTGTACAGGAAATAGTACCAAAAATCAATAAATGGAATCATATCAAATTAAAAAGCTTGCAAAAGAACCCGAGAAAGAATGACTATCATCAAGAAATCAAAAAAAAAAAGAAATCAAATGATAACAAATGCTGGTTAAGTTGTGGGGAAAAGGAACTTATCTATCAAATATTTAAGGAAAAAAAATTATATCAATTATTTGGGGGGGGGCCGGTACTGGGGGGTCAAACTCAGGGCCTTGCGCTTGCTAGGCAGGCGTTCTACCACTGTGCTAAGTCCCCAACCCCATTTATTAATAGTCTCTTTCAGAAGATAGAAGCAGTAGGGTACAATTGGCCTTCTGTATCCATCGGTTCTGTATGTGTGCATTCAACCAACCACAGGTCAAACATTTAAAAAATTGTATCTGTACTAAACGCATACAGGCTTCATTATCTTGTCACTATCCCTTAAACAATAGGGTACAACAACTAATAATAGCATTTACATTGTACTAAGTATTACAAGTAATCTAGAGATGATGTCAGTATTCAGGAAGATTCAGTATGAAAATTATGTGCAAATATGCCATTTTATCCACGGGACTTGAGCATCTGCAGTTTCTGGTATGCCTGACAGGTCATGGAACACAATCTTCCATGGATACCAAGGGACAACTGTTCTTCCTAATTTGTTCTGTGAGACCAGTATTGCCCTAATCCCTAAACAGACAAGGACATTACAAGAAAGGTGCTATAGTATCAGTGTTTGGCTTCTTCCAAAGTTTACATGTTGAAACCTAATCTCCACTGTGATAGCATTAAGTACAGAGCTCTCCTGAGGGTGTCTGAGGAAAACTGTCTTTCCTTTTTCCACTATGTGAGGACACTTAAAGAAGATACCATGTATGAACCAAAAAAAAAAAAAAACAAAACAAAACCAAACCCCAAAAAACAGGCCCTCATTGGACACTGAATCTGCTGGCAGCTTGACATTGGACTTCACAGCCCCCAGAACTGTGAGAAATAATTTTCTGTTGTTTACAAATTACCAAGTTTATAGTATTCAGTAATAGCAGTCCCAACAGAGTAAGATGAAAATAAAACTGCATATTAATATCTCTCATAAACACAGGTGCAATAATCTCCAATAAATTTTATCAAATTGAATCCAACAATTTATAAAAAGAATTATGCCCCATGATCAAATGGTACTTGTCTCAGGTAT
Organism: Hystrix cristata; assembly: GCA_004026905.1. NCBI lineage: Eukaryota > Metazoa > Chordata > Mammalia > Rodentia > Hystricidae > Hystrix > Hystrix cristata. The sequence goes on from PVJO010001578.1 coordinate 22,800, forward strand.
GCAAAGTTGGTGCAAAATTTGAAAATCAATTAATATGCTCCATCACATCAATTAGCTGAAGAAGAAAAATCATACCATTAGATGCAAAAAGTATTTGGAAAAAACCCAATGCCCATTCGTGACAAGCATTCTCAGTAAACTAAAATTAATAAACTTTATAATGAACATCTACAGAAAACTAAAGCCAACATCATGGTTAATGATGAGAAGTTTGAAGCTGTCCTACTAGGATCAGAAACAAGACAAGAACATCTCCTCTCAACATTGCTTTTCAACATATTACTTAGCGAAGCAATCAGACAAGAAAAGGAAATAAAAGGTATATGACTGAAAAGGAAGAAAGAAAACTTCCGTCTTTGTTCACAGATGTATAATTATTGTAGTAGTCAATGAACTACGTGAGTTAGTTCACTGTATAAAGAGAAAAGGGTTGTTTAGCTCTCAGTTTTGGAGGTTCAAGGGCGTGGTACCTGTATCAGCTCAGTTCTGGTGAGGGCTCACGGCAAATGGTGATGTCAGAGAGCAATGGTAAGAGTATGTGTTAGGACAAGTAGTCACATTTCAAGGCAGGAGTGGAGAGAAAAAAGAGACTGGCACCCAACTATCTCTTCCAAGGGCATGACCTTGATGACCTAGGACAGAGGTTCCACAGCACCTCCCAGTCCTGCCTCCAGGGCTCAAAGCTTTTAATATGTGGACTCCTGGGGGGACACAATTAAATCACATCCAAACTGCAGCCATTGTCTATGTAGGGAACCTGAAAGAATCAACCAAAAAAACTTCTGAAACTAATAAACAATTATAGCAAAGTAGTGGGATACAAATGAATCACCTTCCTAGGTACTAGCTACAAATAAATGAAATATGAAATGCAAAACATTACCATTTATTTTAGCACCTCCCAAATATAATACTTGGGTATAAATCTAATAAAATATATACAAGATCTCCACGAGAGAAAAAGTTCAAAACTCTGATAAAAGATATCAAAGAACTAAATAAATGGAAAGATATTTTGGGTTCACGGATAAGAAGAATCAATACTGTCAAGATATCATTTTTTTCTCAACTTAATCTACAATTTCGATGCAATCCCAATCGAAATCTGAGCCAATTATTTAGGAGATATCAACAAACTAGGTGCTTCTTTTTATATATATGCACTATTCTTTCATGTTTCAACTTGGCCTCTGAAGCAGTCCTTCCTTTATTATGAAATAACTTCCAAGATTTAGCTTTCCATGCACCTTCAAGGCATTATATATAATATAAGCAATAGGTATGACTGTTTTCAGGATTTGCTTTAGGACTTTGGGAAGTCATCAACTTATAACTCCTACTAGGTGATTAAACTTCATGGCATTCTAGACTTCTTGATTCTTTTGCTCCTTGGGAAACAAGCTACCCAACAAATCCGGTTTTGTAGAAAAATAATTTGTAATGTTTTTAGGATTCTTTAAATAGAATACAGTTACCTTTAATGTTTTGAAATAATACTGAGAAGCACCTCAGGCAGTAGCCATTAATCAAAGATCCTGTCCTTCCCACTTCCCCTTTTTTGAACCCTGCAGTCATGTTTGTTCTGTTCCCCTGGCTGTACTGATCAGGGTACAGCTGACCCTGTTGCAGCAAAGTGTTACAGCTCAGCAAGAGACCAAGCAGCACTCAGAGAGTTGGAGAACTCAGGTTTACTTACATCGATGGACCCAGAGGAGTTCGCACTCTGAAGCCCAGCCCCCAAGCAAAGAGGCCTGGGGTTTATATGGGGGAGTTAGGTTTCAGTTTTTTGTTTAAGTTTCTCACAGTAGGACTTAGAACACAGACACAGTTTGAACATTTGTTACATCTTTGTAGTACGTCACACAAGGGACAAAGTGTAGTTGGGCGCTGTTACATCTATCACACGCTAATGATGGTTTACTCTTACCAGTGGGGAGAGAAGGGAGGGGCAGTAATCCCCGTACAGCTGCAGGCACCCTAAGGGAGTGAAGGTGTCACAGGCCTGTTATCAATCAGAGCGGCTGCAAACCCTGAGAACAGGACTAACAAATGAGCAAAGATTGCAAAGCAGGCTTACAGAAGCAGAACAAAGCACAAGTTATTTGGACAAAATTTCAATTTTCCTCCTCAACCCAAGGTGAACCAGTTCAAGGCTGGACTGAGCTCTGAGCTGAGCAGATTTTTTTTCCTCATAGAAATCTGAAACGGGGACAGAGGAAACCTAAGGCAGTAAGATAAGAACGCTGGAATTTAAAGGCCTGGGCAGTCAAAGCACCATTTGAGGGCAACTGATGAATCACACCCAAGGGAGCAGAGGACATTAGTCATCAGAAAGCCAGAAGGAAGAAGCAAGTGTTCAGAGCAAGGATAAGAGACCCTGCTACCTAGAAAGACTTTCTCCATACTTGCTAGTTTTCACACTTCTCAGCCCCTACTATAAGGTGCTAAGGACTACTATAAGAGGACTTAGAATGGAGTGAGATCCTTAATGCTTTAAAGTACAGTATAGTAAGAGAAAATCTGAGGTACAGCGAGGCCAGCAGATCAGGAGGTGACTGCCACTGAACGATGGCTTGATTCTCACAGAGCCTGGGAAGACAAGACCCCAACGAGAAGCATCAGGGTAGTCACAAAGCAGGGGGACAGGTGGAACTGTGGGCATAAGCCTTCACCGAGAATTTCATGGGAAAGAACTCCAGCAGGCTCTGGGGCACAGGGGCTGTCCCCAGTTCTCTAGTATCTGGCCGGAGGTCGTTAGGGCAGGTGTACAGAGGCCTGGAGTATGAGAGGCTGACCCAGGAGATGACTGGCTGGCTGTATGACTGGGTTGGATGGTTTGTATTGAAAAGCACACCCCTAGGAGGAGAACTCCTTCTAAAGAGGGCGTGGAGGGATGAGGAAGGCCTGAGGCTGAGCTGTGGTGACTCAGGCATGTTTAAGAGTTGTCCAAGGCAAGGTGTGTCCCACATATTAAGGTAGGGCAGGTGTTAAAGCACCAAGCTTACAGAAGCTGGAAACGGTTTATGCACTAGTGTCCAAACATGCTGCAAAATAGGTTCAGGAACTTGTCCAAAGTTGCAGGGCTAATTAGAAACCACAGCGGGACTAAAAGCTAAATTCCTTGCTAACACGCCACTCTCCTCCTATTTTATCTCTAATAAACCTCCTGCTGGCCAAGGGCCTCCATCTCTTTGCAATAAAATGTGGGTGATGGGTCCCAAGGCCCAAAATATCAAAAGCAAAACTTCCCACAAAGAATTTCTTGATCTTTCCTGGAAAAGAAAATGTAGCCTTTGACAGCAAATTCCTAAACTACCATAGCCATGCTGCCTTCAAACAGTAATACAAAACCCACACCCCGTCAAGACATCAATGGCTAATTTTTCACTCATCAGTCACTTAGGATTGATGAAAAATATTATATCGTTAATCTTCGCAAAACACAGGTGGTTTCCTGTTTCTAAAATGATATTAAGACTGTGAGCTGAGTATGCCACGGTAGCATTGACGGCCCTTACTTCAAGATAAGCGAAGCCGCTCCTAAAAATATCATTCACTTCGACCCTCTCCATTCAGTTCCTTAGTACACACGCTCATTCTCCCATTCTCTGTACTATACATTGTGAGCCTTATCTACTTTTCACGTGTTGATTGGATAATACATTTTTGTGGCTTACGTCTCCTTTTAAATTACAAACTTCCCACCAGCAAATATACTGTATTTCTTATTCTTTCCTTTCTCTCAGCTTTTATTCCTCTTATAAAAGTCCTGGCTGTAGTGCGGAGGTATGAGTATAAGCGAGCCATCAGAATTCTTCTGTAACAAAATCCAAAGGACATAAAATAAACATAAATGGACTACTTTTAAGCTGTGTGCCCCTCAGCTGTTTGGTGATTATTTTTCTTGATTTTAAAAATGTTTCCACTTCTCATTTCACAGTCTAGTTAGTCCCTACAATTATTCTTCGATAATCTAACCCATGGCTGCCCTGATACAAGTTGTGGTATCACATGAATTATATGTAAACTAAATGCCTGACTATAATGACTACATCATACACATCTGTGTCATGAAATCTTAGAATTAACCATCTTCTAAAGAACTCACACATGCACGCATGAAAGTGTGTGTGCACACACGTCACACTACTGCACGCCAGCTCGGCAGTGCTCTAGGAACAGACCAAGCAGTGGACTAAAACTGAGGATCCATATATGGATGCAAACTCATGGGGTGTGTGTATCAGTTTTAGTATTTTCACCTATGTTTGTCATTCAATCATTTATTTATTAGACAGATATTTATGAATCTATATTGTCAGGCACGGTTTCATGTATCCTAGATAAAATAAAGACCCAAAAATGAGGAATGTAGTCTCATGTCCATTTTATAGATGGAAAAACTGAGCCTGGCAGAGATAGATCTACTTCATCAAATACACATAACTGATAAATGGTAACCGGGATTCAGATTCAGGTGTGTATGTGTTGAGGCTCAAGTACTTTTCAGCACACCTGCTGCCTTCCACCACAGGAAACATTTGTAAGAAATAAGCTCGAATTTCAAATCAAATAACTCTGTCAACAATTTTCCTTAAAAACTGCAAGAACTGTGTACCTTAGAAAGCTGCATGTTTCCTGATACTGTTCTTGGACTTTCTGTGCAAGAATATGGTAAAAATCCTAAATAACAAAGTAAGAAATAATTAATATCTCTTTAAACACACACACAATAATTTTTAAATAATATTTAATAATCATTCACTCTATTTTTTTCCTGATCAAGTTACATAACTTAAAATTCCATCCAAATTCTCTGGAATAAAGGTTTGCTAGAAAAATAGTTCAATGTTTTGTAAAATAAATATCAATAGCAGTGATATGTTTGAGATATTTTCATTTCCCCTTAAAAACAAAGTGCACGATAGCTTCAGGTAACCTTAATTTTTAAAATACACACTCTTTATTTTAAAAGAGACTTTTTCTTAATTTTTATTTTTTGAAGTTTATTTTTCTTAATTTTAAATCGTATAATTTTTTGTTCTATTGATGATATCAACTGTCCTTTAAACAAGCTATTATAGCCAGGGGCAGTGACACATGCCTATAATCCCAACACTCTGGGAAGTTGAGGCAGCAGGATTGCAAGTTCAAGCCCAGTCTGCACAATTTAGCAACTTAGTGAAACCTTGTCTCAAAATAAAATATAAAAAATGGAAATGGCTAGGGATGTAGCTCACTGAGAAGGTCTATGATTCAATCCCCAGTACAAAAGCGGCAATTACAACAAAAAGCAAAAACAAAAACAAAAAACCCATGAAGCTATACTATTTCAAAAAACACATTTTTCAACAAGTTAAACAATACTGCATAAAAAGATTAGGGGCACACATGAATAAAATGATTTTTTAAGGCAATAGCCAATTTTGCCATATCTTATAACATCAATATAAAGCCAAATTTGTGCATTGAGTTTAAAAAAGGATAAAAATAAATACACTTCTGCATTTCCTGCACACTGAGAGGTGCATATGCCAGTTAGAGGCCCAACTCCAGCTAAAGACCAAAGCCCAAGACAGGGAGAGAAGTAACAGCCACAACAGTGGAAGAAAAGGCAGCTTTTTCTTCTGTTCAAACAGAAACCCATGATTCTTCCTTGATTCATTCTACATGTTTCGATCGTGGATATTTATAGGAGCATTTATATTTTACTACTGAGCACTATATTCCAAAAACATCCAAAGTCTTCCAGGGTTTAGCTGTGTGGCTGTTGGGACAGGCTGGGCTATTCTGCAGTGCCAAATGACCTGATAGTCTCAGCAGTTTAAAACGATGACCACTGCTCGCTCTTGTGCATATCCAGCTTGGGCCAACAATGGGCTTGGGCTTTGCTTGCTCGTCAAAGTCACCAGGAGTCTAAGCTGACGGAGGCTCCGTCGTGACACCCATGATGGTGAGAGACCCTGGTGACCCAGGTGCTGGCTTTTAAGGCTTCTACCAGAAATGACATATGTTGCCTATTATTGGCCAAAGCAAGTCATATGACCACACCTGAAATCAACAAAGTGAGATGAACGCTTCCTCCCCCAGGAAAGGCACCGAATGTTTATAAATGACAGAATCTTCCATAAGCTCTAACTTGCACCTTTAACCACACTTTACCAGATCACCATGTCACTTGATCCTGGTAATGACCCAGTAATGACACAACTGGCAGGAACGGCAGGGGTGGGCTGTAACAGTCCAGCACTGTAGGATATGTAAGTAGAACTAACCCATCTGTGTTCACTGTTTCTGCTATTTCTGGTCTTCCACATCAGCCAGTGGGTCTGACAAGAAACGGTGGAATAAAGGTAAACCAATTTTAGAACAAAAACCATAGCTACTTCTAATCTGCTCTCATGTTTACCAGTTTCATCCACCCTAGTTTTTGCGCTTTGTGTATTCCCAATTCATCACACTCTCTATGCCCCAGGAATGCTGTGGTAAGACCTGTGGAGACCCACCAGCAGCAGAGAAGCCTGGTGATCTGATCTGGGGACATGGAGCTGTGCTACCATGCAGCTGTGTCCCTGGAGAGTGGGGGAAATGTATAAGGAGAATGCAAGGTGCCTGCTCCAGGTGAACTCTTACTGGATAAATGCTAATAAACAACACGATATAACAATAATGTTGTGCATGAGCTTCCTGGTGAATGGAACTAAGTGAAGGCTTTCAAAATTGTTAGGATCTTTGCAACAGGGACCCAGGGTGACTCACAGACTGTTCCTGAGACAGTTTTCAAGCGAGCTCTCTGCCTCTGCCACAGCTGCAGGTAAGTCCACCTCTGGTCACCACGATACAGCGTCTTTCCAGCCCAGGGTGTCCAGGGTGTAGCAGGAGCAGTCTGTACACCGGGCTCTGCCTGGGTGCTGCTGTACTGAAGTCCCTGGGGGCTGGCACAGGCGGCGTCTGCAGGGCTACAGCAGGTCCCAGTGCCTCTCACCTGGCCCCACTGCTCAAGGCAATGCGGCTTCACGGTCAAGCACACTGGCGCCACCGTCAGACACATGGGAGCTCGAATCTCTCACTTGCCAGGTGACTCCTTCAACAACTCTCTACATCGCCATCAGCTCTTTGTAACTTGGAAATGAGGGTTCTTGTGAGAGTTACATGAGCTCAAGTGGTGAAGCATTTATCATTGTATCTGACCTGCCAGCTGCCACCGTAATGTTCATCATGTTGACCACAATCATGTGCCTCTGAGCTGTGCAGACAGCCACACTCCATTGTTCTGGGCCCACAGGGCAGTGCTGTCCATGCTCTCCCCCTTTTATCCCACCAAGAAAATGGCTCCTGAATTGGAAGAAGGAAGCAGCACGCCTTCTCCCCAAGACCCCAAACCCTTCTCCTTTCCTTCTTCTCTTATAAGCAAAAAGTATAATGACTTGAGTCTCCCTCTACCAGTCCCTTTCATCTATGAACCCGAGGCCCACCCCTGCTCCAGCCCCACATGTATGTTTGGTCTTTGCAAACCTTGCTCCCCTAGAGTCACGGGGCTCTCCACAAGATGTCTGCTACGCACTAGGAAAATTCACACCCCGCTGACCACCATATGTTATGGTACCACTAAAGGAAAACAAAATTAGTTAGAAAGCCTTAGAAAATTACATCGATTAAATTCAGATATTCACAGAATCCAATTCATCTTAACTCCCAAATTTCAGAGTTCCATTAAATTTGTTTCTCATCATTTTTTGCCTCCTGCCCATTATTTCTATCGAGCAAATGCAAAGCAAATTAATTTGTTTTTCATCTTTTGGCAGGTTGCACAGTATTAAAGGAAAATAAAAGTGTTTTATTGATTTGACAGTGAATCTGAAAGGCTTTCAGATCTATCCTTAAGTCAATGAGTGCTCTAAGGGTTTAGATCGTTAAAAATAAAATAAATTCAAAGGCTGAAAAAAAATAGAGAAAGAAAAGAAAAGCTACCGTGTCATTGGAGTCCTCTGGAAAGCAAAACTTTAGTGCTAAAGCTACCAGTAAACTGATAGCAGAGTGTAATGTAGAGTAAGTGGCCCCAGAGTGGGAAGGAGCTTGCTGAGTTCAAGAAAGAAAGAAACATCCTTCCTCTACAACACTCCGTGGAGAACTGCTATGAGAGTTGAAGAAGAGAGTGGTGAACTGAATTCTCTGTTTCTGTCTCCCTCCCCACACAGACACACACATGCACACACACACACATGCACGCGCACACACACACATCCTTTCACATTTATTTTTATAATACCTCTCATGAATTAGGGCGTATACTACCTACCCCTGGACTTTGGGTTTGCCATGACATTTTCTTTTTCTTTAGCCAACAGAACATTAGGAAATGTGACATGTATTGTGCCTGAATGGTTAGGTAAAGCCTCTAATGTTCTGCTAGTGTCTGTTGGTGACTGGTCCCAAGAAAAGAATGAGAGACACATGGAGCAGAAGGTCCCCAAACCAACCTGCCCCATGAAGCAAAGCTGCTCAACCCATCCAACCTGGATCAGACAGTCCCTGCCCAATATGCAGTCAAGTGAACAAAATGGCTTACTTCAGCACAGCAGGCCTGACCAATGAGTATGCAAGAGAAAAAGAGTTGTGATAAGTCAGAGTGCTTAGGGTGTTTTGTTACCCAGCAGTATCATGACAATATCTAACTGATATCAATAGTGACTCCTTGGATTTTTTTACTTGAGCAGGAGTGTCACTGTGGTGTCATTCACTGGAATGAGGAAGTTGTGCAAGAGGAACAGTTTGGGAAGAAAGCCAGAGTCCTATTTTGACTGTGTTAAGTTTGTGGTGCCAATCTGACAGACAGTTGGGGGATGTTCTTTCATTGTCTTGGAATTGCAAATAAGGTTTGCAATGTTAATAAAAGGTCTTCAGGTCCTTGCATTCTGAAGACAGCCCCCAATAAGCCACAGCATTCATGACCAAAGATGTCCCCCACAAGGCTTGCCAAGAGGAAGCAGAACTGCAACTCTCTTCCTGCAGCCATAAAAAGAGGAAAACAGGAGGAAGGGAAGTTCAGTCCTATGGAGAGAGAGGTAAAAAGATGCTCTTCTGGGAAGAAGAAATTTCAGTCACCTAGAGTATCACTTAGAGTATTGTTATAGATTTTACTGCAACAAAGGGAGAAGCCAAATTTAAGGATTGAAATTTGGGGCTGAGCTAGACTAAGTTTTAATTATTGCAAATTATTAAATCTTTAGGGAATTGAGCCAAGATCATGTTAAGGGGGCTAACTGGAAAAAGAGTAGGCTTCAAGCAAGTACAATTAAAATCAGTAAAATAAATAAAATCACTTTATATTTGTCTCTATGACTTGAGACTCTTCAACAAACCAGTTACACGTTGATATTCAACAAACCAGTTACACGTAGATATTAATGCGGGAAAGGAAAATTACACAGATTAGTCTCTTCAACTGACCCACTGATGGTTTGGGAGCACGCTGTTTAATTTGCATATGTGAGTGTGGAGCTCAAAAGGCAGATCCAGAATGCAGACATTTGGAAGTAATGGGCATAGAGCTGGGACTGTCATGAGCATTCAAACTGTGGGACTAGGTGAGGCCACCCAGAGAAAGCTGCAGAGAGACAGGAATCCTGGGGCCCTCCACACAGAGACAGGAGGCAACACCAGAATCGGTAAACAAGAATGAGAAGACGACCATGAGATAAGAAAAAAGCAGGATAATATGCATCCTGGAAGCAAGAAAAGAAAATATTTCATGAAGAAGAGAAAGCTTAACTGTGATGGTATTAGGAGATGGGGCCTTGGGAAGTAATTAGATCCTGAGGGTGGAGCCTCCATGAATAGCATTAGTGCCCTTATAGAAAGAAACATGAATGCTTGCTCCCTTTCTCTGGATTCTGCCATGGGAGGTACAGCAAGAAGGCACCATTGGCAAAACAGAAAGCAGGATCTCACCAGACACCAAATCAGATGACACCTGAATCTGGGACTTCCCAGCCTCCAGAACTGTAAAAGATAAACTGTTGCTTAAGCTGCCCAATCTACGGTAATTTGTTATAGCAGCCAGAACAAACTAAAACAACAACTGAAACAAAGACACAGAGATGTGAAATATCAGAAGAACCTAGAAAGTACCATGTTTTCAGCAATACAGAAGTCATTTGGTGACCCTGACAGAGGCCATCTCATTGGCGCCGTAGGAGCAGGAGTGCAAGTGGAAGAGCTAAGGAAAGAATGTGAGAGGAGGCATGGAGACTACAGACCTCTGACCTGAGATGCTTTCCTCTCAACAGGAGCAATAGAATGGTGGCTGAGGAGCCAGAGGAATGTGCAGAGAAGGGAAGGTTTCAAGTGTCTGTCTGTTCAAGGAATGAGAGAGATGTCTTAAGCTGAAATAAGGGATCGAGGGAGAGGCTGAGCAGGGAGAGGACTGCAGCAGCAGCAGCAGATGACAGACATAGCCACTAGCATGTGCATCATCCAGGTCTGAGCATTTCACAAAAACTCACTCCTTTAAACTTCGCAACTCTTCTGTGAAGCAGAGAACATTAACATTAACATAACATAACATTAACACCTCACCCATAGAAACTGGGGTAGTAGGGAGATTATGGTCACAGACAGATGGAAAGGTGACGGGCCCAGGATCATTATTTATTGATACTAAGCACAAGTGGGCAAGCTTATCAGTGAAAAGAAAGTGGGGAGAATTTAGGAGAGAGGAAAACAAGTGAATCATCTTATTAGGGCAGTATTTTTGGCACAGTATCTTTGGCACAAAGAATCAGATTCTTAGAAGACAATTTTTCCACGGGTAAGGAGAAAGGGCAATGGTTTGGGGAGTAGATTCTCATAAAGGGGCACACAAACTAGATCCCTCCTGTGCACAGTTCACAGTAGGGTTCGAACTCCCATGAGAATCTAATGCCAACACCGAATTGACAGGAGGCAGCACTGAGGCAGTAATGCCAGCAATGGAGAAAGGCTGTAAGTACAGTAAGTCTCCTTGCCTGCTGCTCACCTCCTGCTGTGAGGCCTGATTCCCACAGGCCAATGGACTGGTACTGGTCCCAGGAGATGGGAAGGAAACAAAGTAGAATTATGTGACAGTGGCCATGACTTCAAAAGCAGCCTAGCTAACAGGCTTGAGTGTTTTTTTCCACATTATTCAGCTTCTCAGGGGCAGTATTAAAATAAGTTTGAGAGAGGAAGGTAAGGATACGATTATAGTCACATGCTAAGGAATCTAAGCTGGATATGAAAGGAAGCAATGAAAGGAAAGAGGGCTGGACATTCAAATGAATTAGAAGGACTATTAAAATGGGAAGACTAGAGTGGGGGAGCTGGAAACAGAGATAATAATGGTAAGAGATAAGTGCTTAAGTAAAGATTTTGGAGTGAGCCTCATTATTGGCAAGAGAATGTTCAATATTAAGACTGTAGAAGCAATGGGCAAGGTGGAGCGAACCAAGCCAGAATCCAAGAGGCCCAGGTACTAGATGCAAATTACTGAGAATGAAGACAGGTAACGGTGCTAGGAAGAGAGTGAAACTGTGGTCAGCCAAGAATGAGGAGGAACCATGGGTACCATAAGTAGCATCAACAGGGAGAAGTAGAAAGGAGGGAAAGTCAGAGGCACAAAATTCAAAGGATGTGGGTGTTTAAAGGAAGAAAGAAGACATATCTTTGAGAAGCTACAGGAGGGTGCTAGGGGGGCACTCACCTCATCTCCAGGTGAGAAATAGTAACAACAGAAGGTCCGCAAGGAGCTGCCTCCACTAGCATGGGTTGCAAGAGTGGTGTCCATAGGTCACAATGCTGGTTTCACTTAGGTCCAGCAGGGGGCTAGCTGAGGGTATTAGGGGAGTTTGCTGTGACAGACCATTAAGTTCCAAAGAGCTTGTGGGAGGGTTTAGCAGGTTGGGAAGGAGCAGGAAATTGGGCCAGAGGTGGAGAGGTAGAGGTTGGTAGCAGAGGGTACAGGGTACAGACACTATGGAAGCCCTGGATGGTATGGCATTCTGGTGGGATGTCAGGCATGACCAGATGAGTTCTGATAAGCCTTTAGATGGGCCAAGCGTCCAGTTCAAGCTGAAAAGTGGGGCCACCAGGCACTTGTCCTCTCCTGCTCACCTCAGGGTATAGTACACCAAGCAGGAAGCTTGGGTGTGAGGGCCTCCTTGATCTGTCTTTAGGCAGGAGGGACTGACACAACAGAATTAGAAAATTACTTCATTGCAGTTCTATTTATTATAGTTTAAATCTAAAATGTACCTCAAAAGGCTCATGCCTTTGGAAGGTAACTGGATCATGGGGGAGCTGTTAGGAGGTATGCTCAGGTAGAAGGAGGCAGGTCACTGGAAGGGTATGTCTCTGTCCATGGCTCCCTTCTCTCTCTGCTTCCTGGCTGCCATGATGTAAGAAGTCTTCCTCTACCAGACCCTTCCACCATGCTGAGTTTTTTGCCTTGGAGCCTGCTGGACTATATCCATGAGCCAAAACTCTCCTCCTTTAAGTTGTGGCTGTCGGGTATTTTGTCCCAGCAATCAGGAAAGTGACTAAGACACTACTGTACAACAAAGAACAATAATTTACAAGGAAAGTGTTTAATGGACAGTATTTGATTTAGTCTGTTATCTTGCTGTTTATTGTAAAATTGCAAACTTCCAGGCATGCTCTTGAAATGAACTTAGGCTCTCAACTACACTTCAATACTAGTGACTTGCATGAATCCAGAATTAAAGCACACAAATGATGTACATAGATAGAACAGGCATAAACAAGACCCTTCTTAAGGGTGCTTTCCTACCATTATAATTGATTAGAGTCATCAGAACACAAACTCCTCAAATATGACTGTGCTTAAATTCCAATGTGACATCAGCTAGCATTTGGTTATTTATGACCTAAGAATCTTTTTTATCACGGCCAGTAGAAAATCTCAAAGTTTAATCAAAAGGTCTTCCTGTTCCTTAGGTAAATCCCACTTGTCCTTTAAGCTTGACTTGAAAACTCACTATTGCACTGGTTTGTGTACTTCTCTACTGACTTATTTCCTGTTCTTCGAGTAATACTGCATCTGCACAGGATGTCCTGTGTCCAACTAGACTGTGGTTTACAGAATCAGTGGCCTAATGACCCTTGGAGGAATGAGCCACTGTGAAATGATCATAAAGAGGACCTACTTTTGATGAAAGAAGAAGCCTTTCTGTTCTAAGGTGGGTGACGAAGATGGACATAAAGGGGACAGATGGATGGGATGGAATTCATGCCCTACATAGTCCAAAGCTTTGGTTTTGAATTGTGATGGAAAGAAGATTGAACCATAAATCTGAAGGGCATAAGGAAGAAGCCAAACCCATTTCACAATGGACCAAATGATCACAGTGCAGAGTTGACGCTGTGCCAAGAGACATTCTTACTGTAGCCAAAGAAGTTTAGTGAAAAGGCAAGAATAGAAAAACTTGTGCCAGTAACTTTCTGAATACAAGTAAACACCACTTTGGAGATCCTTTGAATAAAAAGGAGCTTCCAGAGAGGGGATAAAGTAGAGACCAAGAGCTATGGTGGTCTGGGCATCAATGTTAATCAAACTGCATTTGCACCCAAGGCCGGGGGGGACCATGTAGGGCTCACATGCACACTGTCACACATGGTACCGGATTTGGCCTGTCCAAGACCATGGTCCATATCTGCTTCTCTGATTACATATTCCTTATTTCATTTCTGGTCCCATGAAAAACTGCCATTCACTATTCCTGTAGGACTATTGTCTTGGTCCATTTTGTGTTAATGTAACAGAATACCTGACACTGGACAATTTATAATGAAAATCAAAGAATTTCTCACGGTTCTGGAGGCTGGGAAGTCTGAGATCAAAGGGCTGCATCTGATAACAATCTTCTTGCTGCATCAAATGGCAGAAGGGATGGTGACAGTGGAGGACAGTGAAAAATCAGATCTCTTCTTCTCCTCATAAAGCCACTAATCCCACCACGTGGCCCTGCGCTCCCGACTCCATCTAACCTCACCTCTAAATACTATCAAGTGAACTTGAGGGTTACACATGAACTTTTGGGGGACATATTTAAATCATAGCGGCTATGTTAGGATTTAAGTCATGACATCTTTACCCTATTACTGAAAACTGTCAAAATAGTTGATTTCTCTTCTTAAACTCAAATTACTCTGTACTAATATCATAAAAACTCACGGAATCTTCAATTTGCCTTTGAATTATGGTCAAATTATATATGATACATCTTCACTTGACATTGCAAAAAATGAAGTAAAATAAAACTTGTCCTCTTCGGGTATTTAATCAAACACTGATCACATAAGAATTCATTTTCAAAGAATAAACCCATGAATTGAGAACGCTTGAAAATGTACTTGCTTTTCAGTTAAATGGCTGACTCCTCTAAGAACAGCAGGCTTTTTTAAAAAATGGAGGCTCAGCCAGATTTGGTGGCGCAGGTCCGTAAGCCCAGCTACTCGGGAGGATGAGACAGGAGAAACATAAGTTTGAGGCCAGCCTGGGCAAATTAGTGAGATCCTGTCTCGAAGCAAATAAATCAAAAGGGCTTGGACATAACTCGGGGTTCCTTAGGTTTAATCCCCAATACCTTGCTCCCCAAAAGATGTTCAATGACATCTGTCACGGTCTCCATTCAGGTACTGGGCTGTACTCTCAGCAAAACTGAGTCTTTAAGAGTATGCTACAGGCTCCATTGGAAAGGACATAAATAATGGAAATGGAGCCTGGAAAATGGCAAGCTGGCTCAACCTCCTGGAGCAGCATTCATTAGATCCAACTGCAAAAGCTAGGACTCGTAAAAAATGCATGCAGGATTTCTTTTTAAGCATTAACACACCACTACTTTAAATGTTGGTTCTGACTGAGAAATTCCTCTCTGCAGGTGCTTTTTACCCCCATAACCTTAACAAGTTGCCAGGGCCTCCAGAGACTAAACAAATTGCTAATTTAAAAATTCATTACAGTATCTGTTCCCTTTCCAAGACATAAAATGTACTCTGTAACATTTGCTCTTTGGGAATCCTGGGACCTTAATCTTTAAGGTCCTGTGTACTCATATGCTGCCATCTCTTGTCCATTATTAATCTACTGGACAGAATTTTTTAAAAACACATTACACCCAAAAGTCCTAAAATGGGAAGTGAAAGCACCACTAGCCAGCACATTAATTTCAAAGAAATACACACTATCGATAGTGATGACAGGGTGATATGGATACACTAGACTCTTGGAAAGGAAGTGTGAAGCATTAAACTCTGTAGCTGGCATTGAGCAACAGAGGGCAGCAAGTGGATGGATGATAAGATCCAAGGGCATGAAGTCACTGATGAAAGTCCAGGAACAAAAGAAATTCAATTTCATGCAGCTATGTGGATAACATGAAATTATCAAGAATATATTGTAAAAGTATGATGTTTAGTCATTACTTTGTTGAAAATATAAAAACTAGCCACCTGGACAAAGGCCCAGACTTACTACAGACAAAACAGACTGCTGCTTAATTTATTGCATTTTGAACACTCGTATAAAAAAGACCCAGGAACTCAAGAGATTAGGACTCAAATAGGTCCAGTCAAGATTTCTGCTCTCTAGAATGGGCATATGGAGAAAGGAAGGAAACTGGTATCCAAAACCAGGGAAAGTGACCCAGGCAGAGAGCAAAGAGGGACCCTGAGAGTGACAGAAGAGTAGAAATGGAGGTAATTGATATTAATTTATTTTCAAATAAATCCTTGGAGTCTAGGTCATGAGTAAGAACTGTATTTTCTTTCTCCAATTGCTTCAAACTGAATGCCTAACCAAATTCAGCTCAAAATATTTGTCTCAAACTTAGTCCATGGGTAAATATAATAGAAATGGATTAAATGGATGAAGGAATTGGAAAATCTAACTCCCCTTCTCCAAATTCGTGGATTATTTATGGATGTTTCTGTTCTAAAGAAATACAGGATGGTACTGGGGATTGACCCCAGGGCCTTACACATGCTAGGCAAATGCTCTACCACTGAGTGATAACCCCACCTCTTTTTACTTTTTTATTTTGATAGAGTTTCGCTAAACTGCCCAGGCTGGATCAAACTCGGGATCCTCCTGCCTTAGCCTCCCAAGCAGCAAGGATTACAGCCCCTTAGCACTTTTTTGAATGCAGTGATAGACAGGTGAAGGCAAAGAGAACAATGTGATTGGACAAGGGTACAAGAAAAAAACATACAACTCTTAAGAGTCTGGCCAATAATCATAATCCATTAAGGATTAAATCAGAAATACAGTCACTCTAAAAAGACAGTATGATCTACTCTAATTTAGTTTTGAAGATATTAGCATTATCTGATGAGAGAATGTGTCACGCAGAATAATCAGCCTAACACAGGAAGTGGACACTTAGAGTTAGCAGTAAGTAACCAGCAAGGGTGAGACTCAGAATCTGAGGACATGATTGGTTCACTGTTGAGGTGCTCTTGTCTACATGGCTTAGATTTATACCAGGTGTCTCCTTGGCCTGAATAAAAGATCCCTTGGAACCTCTTACTTCACTTCTGTCTTCACTTAGCAACTCTCTGACTGTTAATTCAGTCTCACAGGCACACTGAGACTGGAAGGATTCATTAGATGCTAAAAATAAATATTTTAGTGACTGGAAAGATATTCTCCCATCAAAATTAATAAATCAATAATCAGATTTATACACCATTCTCTCTGAAGTTAATATGAGCCTGTCCTTTCCTCTTGTCTCAGGAGGTATTCTGTGAGGCACTAGCACAGAAATTTCTAGAACTGAAAATCTAAAATCAGACTCAGATAATGGGAATTCCATCATCTGGTAATTCAGCTTGGCAGGCAGCCAGCCAGCCCCCTAATATTCTCCCATAAAAAAGAGTTATTCATGTAAGAGTACGTGATCCACCTAATATCCTGTGAATTCAGCATTAGATGATATGAGTCAGAAAGCAGCTCCGTATATCAGAAACCAATATTAAACTCATTAAACTGTACAAAGTAGGGATCATATATATCCTGTTTTGTGGACTCAACATAGTGTCTAACATATTTTAAGAACTCAAGAAGTTTAATACAAGGAGCATTTAAATAAGATTTTAAGGAATAAAAGAGTTTTTAAAGAAAAAGAATCCAGTGTCAGTTTCTAAGATTAAGCTGATGAAATGTGATGACTTTTCATAAGACTATTATGTCAAGTGGTTTCCATCCTTTTGAGGAGTTACTCATAAAAACTTTGGGAGAACAGAGAGAACTATGAAAATAGATCAGTCTCAAACACTGATGAACCAAAAAAAAAAAAAATCGGGCATAGAACTGGACTGTTCCTTAGAGTAAAAAACTGAAAAGATACAACTTGTTCCTGCTTATGTTAGTCAGTTTTCTGTTACTATAATGAAACACTTGAGACAATAAGCTTGTAAAAAGGAAAAGTTTACTCTGGCTGATAGTTTTAGAGGTTTCAGTCCATGGCTTGTTGGTCCTATTGCTTTTGTGCCTATGGTGAGGCAGCACATCATGGTGTGTAGTTCATGACTGAACAAAATTGCTCACCTTACGGCTAGAGAACAGAAGAGAGAAGAGACCAGGGTCCCACAATCCCTTTTGAGGGCATCCCACCCCTGCCAGTGACCAGAAGACCTCCCAGTAGGCTTTGCCTCATAGTTTCCACCACCACCCAACAGTGCTAAGCTGGAGTATGAGTCATTGGGTAACATTCCAGATCTATACTCCTGCTTTAACAGAAACATAAACAGAGGCTATGTTAAATATCATTTTCCATATGTTTATTATCCTACCTGAAGGAAAGAGACATCTGAAAGTCCAAATGTTTGTCTATTTTATGATTCAAGTATACATGGGCTACAGAACAAAGTTTCAACAGAAAACGTTGAAGAGAAAGTGAAAAAAAAATCACAAAAAGGTAATAAACTACTACCTGCATGTGGTCCTTACATTATCTGAAGAAACAGAATGGGACACTGCAGTAGATAGTTCAGGACTCTCAAACCTCTGTCGTGGAGACATAGCAAACCTTCCACACACAATAGACACTGCTGGGTCATCTGGTCTTGCACTGTGTTGACATATTTTGAGCTCCTATTGACCAATCTATTCCTGGGTTGTTGTAACTGCAGAGTTTAGTTTGAAGAACATGCCTATTGAAATCTAATGAGGACGTTATGCTATGTGAAATAAGCCAGTCACAAAAGGACAAACACCGTATGACTCTACCTATATGAGTTACCTAAAGGAGACAAACTTAGAGACAGAGGAGAATAAAGGTTACCATGGCTGGAAAGGCATGGAGATTCATTGTTTTGTGGGTACTGAGTATCACTGGAAACTAATAAAGTTCTGAAGATGGATGGTGGTGAGGATTGCACACAATGTGAATGTGCATCGAGTCACTAAACTGTATACTTAAAACATGGCCTAAATAGCCAAATTTATGTTATATGTATTTAATGACCTCAAAAAGTCTGACGTGGAACCATCCACTGGCTAGACCATGCAGGCTCATTTTGAATGGGGTGAAGCCCACAGTCCAGTGGCAGCAGCTTCCTCTGCCTTCACACGAGGATGGTGCCTCACAAGTTCTGAGAATTCTTCCTTTATTATCCATGAACAGTCTTTGAATACCATTCCTTCCTAAAATCAATGATTCTGAAAACTCAAGCAACCACCACAAGCAGCCATTACTGTTGTTTATTGAGCCTAACTATGTATAGCCCTGATTCCTTCATGTAAGCCACTACCTTGGACCCCTCATGCTCTATCCCAGCTCGGCTCTTCTGCCTCCTTCTCCAGCCTCAAACCCAGCCCCCTGTATTTCTCCAGAATGTCCTACATCTTTCTCCTGCAGCTCCAAACATGGGTGAGTGCACGCATGCGCGCGCGCACACACACACAGAGTAAGCCAACTCTGTCACATCCAGCAAGCTTCAGCTCAAGATTTTAGCTTCCTCTGCAACTTTCCTGATCACAGTTTAAACCAGTGTTTCTCAAACTTGACTCCACATTAGAATCATGCGGGGACCATAAATTCCAGTTTAGCTGTCTGTGGCCAAGACCTTTTAAAAAAAAAACTTTTTAGGGATCCTAGTCAATAGTAAAAGCAGACAACTACTGGCCTAAACTGAGTTAAGTTACTTTATTCTTAAGCACATAAGCCCCTACATGCTTCTCCCTGTCTTAATCCGCACCATGCTTTACTGGAATCATGTTAATACGTTCCTCCTCTTTGAAGCTCAAGTTTACCATGGTATCCATAAGGCCTAGAACAGTTCCTGGCAGAGAGTAAGGGCTCTGTAACTATCTCAAGCTGCTTTCTTGAAGAACTGTAATTTTGTATCCACTGTTTATGACACAGATCATCATCCTCATTTACAGATGAGCCAGTTGAGGCTTAGACATGCTGAGTCATTTACTCAAAGTCACAAAGCAAATAAGCAGCAGTCAGGATTAGAATCTGGCTCTTTCTGCCTACAAAACTCTATTCACCATGCTACGCTGCTTTCAGACTTCTGAATAAACTGCTCACATCCTACTGAACATGTCTGAAATAAAGGCAAGACGAAAAACTGTGCATAACGCATGCAAAGATCACTGAATTTCCTGAGTACTCTTTGGAGACAAATTTTTGTAAAATCTGTACCTCAGGAGAACAATCAGTGACATGTTGCTGAAGAGGCTTAATCACCATTCTCAGTGGGAGATTTATTTCTCAGGACTTAGAACTCTTTCATTCTTTTTTTCTTTCTTTCTCTCGTTTTTTTCCCCAGTACTGGAAATTGAACCTAGGGCCTCACTCATGCTAGGCAACTGCTCTACCACTAAGCTGCACCTCCAGACCTTTTTACTTTTGAGACAAGGGCTCAGTAAGCTGCCCAGGTTGGGATCCTCCTCCTCAGTCTCCCCAGTAGCTGGGTTTATAGGAGTGTGCCACCATGCCCAAAGAGAACTCTCTTTTCTAGGATTCCAGATCCAACAAAACCTGAAATGGGAAACATTTTTGATGTATCAAGTTTCTAAGAAAACAACAGAAAGAGAAATTGTGAAATTGTAATGCACCCTATAACTTTCTTGGACAACCATGCCAGTACAGCTGACAGCCACCCACCAGTTGTAGGTACAACCTATAATGCTAGTGTTCAGAATACAAAAAGAGGGCTTCAAATTCCCCGTGGCTACTCATTGTCTACGACAGTACTCTTTTCTCCCAAAGGTAGACATGGAGAGCCCACTCCACAGTCGGCTAGAACACAGCAGCCCCTATGGAGAGATGCACCGCTGTGAAACCACTTCCACAGGCGGAGCTGCATCACCATTTGACACTTTAATGTCCCAAGATGAACTTCCCTTCCTGCTCAGGAGGGAGCGTGGTGTCAAGTGCCAGGTGGCATGGGAGTGCCAACTGCTTTGTTCTCAGTTCCCAGCCCCACCTTTCCCTATGGAAAATTTTAAACTTATACAATAGTAAGTCAACACTTCTGCCCATGCTTGAACCAGAGTAAGCACAAAGCATATGAGTCTGTGGTTAGATGGTGAGTCAGGCCACAGACTAGGGTTTGTACACGCACTCTGATGCTATAGAGTAAGATGGGAGATCAGACAGTAAGTCTTGAAACGAATGAATCAAGAGACCCTTTTATTGTCCTGGAAGTCAGGAACTTTCACAGCTGTTTCTACAAGTTTGACAGTATAGCCTTTTGCAACTTTATGGGGATGCACACACCTTTTGCGGCATCGATCCCTGGGAATAACCTAACAGACAGGAAATCAGAGTAGGTAAGAATAGTTTTAGCTAGATACCTGAGGTGTGATACCCCACTTATTAGTCTTGCAAACTTGGACAACTTGTTTAACATCTCTTGCCTTTATTTCCTTGCTCTAAGAAAGGGACAGGGGAGTAGCTCATAAAGTGAAAATCAAATGAGATGATGTAAGTAAAATCTTTATCATGACCCAGTTTTATTTTAAAGTGTTCAGTAAATCACCGTGTTTGATGCGATGAGTCAGAATTGTGTTCGTTCCTCTCATTTCTCCTGTTCCCAGAACAAAAAAAAAGCATAATCTAAAAATTAAAGAACTTTGTT
This sequence comes from Hystrix cristata, assembly GCA_004026905.1. NCBI lineage: Eukaryota > Metazoa > Chordata > Mammalia > Rodentia > Hystricidae > Hystrix > Hystrix cristata. Next base: position 43,926 of record PVJO010001578.1, read on the forward strand.
TTTAAAAGGTGAATAAATTCGGCATTTCAAAAAACAGACACTGTCCGTATTGTTCTCACTCTGCCCCTGATTGGTGAAGAGAACATCAATGATGCAGGAGCTAATTTTTGAGAACCACGGACAACCTCTCCTTGGGTTCTGTCTGGGACCCTCAGTGTGTCTGTGACCTTTGAGGAGAACTGAGACTCCATCCTTCTTCTGGCTGGAAGGTCTCTAAATTAGTCTCCTGAGAACCTGAGGGTGTGACCCGCTCAGAGAACTCAGAAGGTCTGCAAGGAGAGGCCCAAGTGGATGTACAGGACTTTGCCCAAGGCGTTCACAAATACAAACACATCGCTGCAGTGGCTGAGACACAACTCAACAACATTCATCATGCTGGGATCTCAGTCTTGAATGAAACCAGTGACCATTACCTTAGCAAGAACATGAACCACGTATAGAAGATTAATGACAGGAAGATTTTATATTTTCCTGATGGTAACTTTGGGCAGCATTTTTCAATTTTGTTTGACAAGGAATTTGAGTTGCTTATAAATGTATGCTGAAACCCACTGGATGCTTTCAGAGGCTAAAGTGAGCAGCCCCACATGTTCAGAGTGTTAATATTTACAATAACTACTGTTCCTGTATTTCCATTAAAATGCAATTATCCTGCTGCACAAAAAGAATGAAAGATCACTAGGTTAATGGAGTCCACCTTTCTTTTGAGTTCATAAATAATAAATCAAATATAATATTTAAAATGAAACCACATCCTACATATCACTGTGTTTCTGGTGCTTTTTTCACAGCACCTTTGAGTGTATGGCACTTACTATAGTCATAATAGTTGCAGTCCATCAAGGTCCCATAGCACTGGCTCAATGAAGTACATAGCACACATCTATTAAGTTGATATTCATCGATACTAAAGGGTTCGAGAAATTTCTCATGACATTTTCAAATCAGATTACTGTAATTCTACTCTGAATTTGAGGAGCGATATCGCAGAATGATTTATATACAGAAACTCTCACGAGCTTTATCTGATAAGTATTGACAAATATATCCATTTAAAAAATTCTAACCAAATACAGGTTCAAGAAAATTTCTTTGCTTCCAGAATGGCTAACCAACGGTACTTGTGAGTAGACAGTGGACAGTACTTAAGACCACATCAACAACAATAAATAGCTCTAGGCAAGATACTGCTGCTACTAGTTTTTCTAATGAAAAAACAAAGACTCTGCTGCCAGCTAAATAGCTAAACAGGGCTCTCAGGCCAAAAGAGTCTAATCAATGCTTTCACTTCAGGCTTCCCAAGGGATCAACTAAGCAATCGCTCCACTACCTGGCACATCAAGATTTATATGGCAGAATGGGAATGCATGGCCTAAATAGCTTCAGAAAGCCATTTGTCTTGAGTAATAACAATGTAAAAAAAAAAAAACCCAGCTAAGAGTAGCTGCTGTTAGGCCACCATTAACCTCACACTAAGGTTGTGTATCTCGTGAGAGTTATCTGATAAATATTTTTAAATAAAAAGAGGATTATAGTGTACCCCTGAGCCTGCTATAAAAATTGTTAAACATTTGTAATCCCTCCTCAAAAATAATGCAAATGAAAAACTCTGCTTCCTACTTGATACAGGCTTGTGTAATGCAATGCATTGTGGGGGCCAAACAACAGTCTCGTACATGGCTCTTCCCATTATTAAGAGTTGTGCCACAGAACAGGTAGTGTAACTTCAAAATACATGCATCACAATCAACCAGTCAACTGTTTCCTAAACAATATGCACTTTTATTGACTTGACATGTCTGCCATCAACTGCAAGTGACTACTTGTTTTTATTTAATAATAAAAACAATTACTACCAATTATTCAGTTCCATTCTGCTAGGTACTGATCTAATAGACTGAATTAATCCTTGAAAATGCCTCCTGGTCTGTGGCAATTTGTTATCTAATTAAGGCTACTGGTCTACCAGCACAAAGCATCAAGATCTAACATTATTCCATAGGCACAATTTTCATCAGCGTTCATTCTCAAGGTAAATATTCTTGGATTTGAAATTATCTAGGCTTCGCAGAAAGATTTCCCCAAAGTATTAGATTTTTAAATGAATATCATCAGATATTTACTTTTTTACTTATTACCAGAAGTTTTACATCTGTTTCACATAAAACTGAAGTAGGCTGATTAGCATTCATTAAAAGGCAGATTTCCTAAAAAATAAAAGTGAATCCACCTCTTTTAGAATTATTTCAGCACAGACAGTGCTCTTATAATGAAATCCTGGAAAATGTTGGAAGTATAATTATGCATCATTTTAAGCAAATGGTCTAAACAGCTTTTAAATTGATACATAAGAGTCCATATTTTTGGGGTACAGTGTGATATTTTGATACATGTATACAACGTGTGATGATTAAATCCAGGTAACTGACTTAACTATCATCTCCAACACTTATCGATTCTTTGCATTAGGAACATTCAAAATCCTTTCCTCTATTTTGAAAAATGTAATAAATTATTATTAACTATAGTCACCTTACTGCACTATACAACACTACAACCTACCCCTCCTAAGCAAATGATTTAAAAAAAATAAATCTTGACCTTAGAGAATTAATAAGCAAGGATTGGCTTGTACCTTACTTTCACATAAACCACAAGTCCCAGTAGCATTTGTGTAAAGTATTGTATAAACACCAAATGCCTGGTCGAGTGATTCTTTACTATGGAATGCTTCATGTGCCAAAAACAGAAGAATTATCTGAAAACATACATAAGGCTGTGTCCTCCCTGCAGTCTACATTTTGTTGCTAAGAAAAAGAGATGACTGGTTCTGAAGACAGCAAGCTGGAAGTGGAGAGGCTGACATAGAGCCACGGCACTCAATGGCGAGAGGGTGGTGTTGGTGTAGGCATATTTCCAAAATTTTAACACTTTTTCATGAGTATCAAATTGAAAAGATGTAGCAATCAAGAATCAAGGTGGTTGCACCAGTCTACATTCCCACCAACAGTGGAGAAGGGTTCCTTTTTCCACAGCCCCTCCAGCATTTGTTTTTGGCTGATTACTGATAATAGCCATTTTTTCTGAAGTGAGATGGAATTTCAGTGTTATTTTAATTTGCATCTCTCAAGTGACCAGTCATGTTGAACACTTTTTCATATGTTTATTTGCTATTTCTACTTCTTTATCTGAGAAGTGTCTATTCCTTTCAGCTACCTACTTTTGGATTGGGTTTTTAAATTTTGGGGGGTCTGATTTTTTTGAGTTCTTTATATATTCAAGATGTTAGTCCTTTATTGCAGGACTAGCTAGCAAAAATTTTTTCCCACTCTGTGGGTTGTCTCTTCGCTCTGTTGGTGGTTTCTTTTGCTATTTCCCTTCTTGGTATCTTCCCCCAAAAATTAAAAGCATCATACCACAGCAATATATGCACACCCATGTTTATAGCGGCATGGTCTCTTACAGCTAAATCTTGGAAACAGCCCAAATGCCCATTAACTGATGAATGGATAAAGAAAATGTGGTTTTTTCTTAATATAATGGAGTACTACTCTGCCATAAAGAATGATAAGCTTGAGATATTTGTAGGCAAATGGATGCATCTTGAGATCATACTCTTAAGTGAAATAAATATGTTTAAATACCCCATTGTTTCTCTGGTGTGAAAAACTGAAAGTGTAAATAAAACCTAAAATGTATTATATTGGGAAAGTGAAGAAAGTGTCCAAATGGGAAGGGGAACAAGAGTAGGGGCAGGAAAGGAAAGGAGGGACAAGAGAAATAAGGAATGGAAGGAAAAAATGGAAACAAAGTTTTTGTAAATAAGGGAGGAGGAGGGGTGGAGGGGAGGGGAACAGGAAAAAAAGCAGCAGTAAGATATATCAAGTACAGGTACAAATCCCCTATGATGAATGTTATCACTATGTATATCTAAAATATACCATTAAAATAAAATTTAAGAAAGAAAAATAAAAAGAGCCAAGGTGGGGAGTGGGGTGTGGGGGATTTAGCTCAGTGGTAGAGAGGTCACCTAGCAAGCACAAGGCCGTGAGTTCAATCCCCAGCACTGTCCCACCACAAAAAAGAATCAAGGTGGGGGGATCTTGGAGAACAGAACATAGCATGACTTCCAAATTAAATCAGAGTAGAGCACTTGCCTAGCATGCATGAGGCCCTAGGTTCAATCCCCAGCACTGCAAAAAACAAACACAGAAGGGACTGGAGGTTTAGCTCAAGTGATAGAGCACTTGCCTAGCAAGAGCAAGGCCCTGAGTTCAATCCCCAGCTCTCAAACAAACAAAAAAAGCCCAGGTTTTAGTTTTTAAATTGATTCTGAGAAACACTGGTCCAGATAATCTCTAAATTTCTCTCCTTTAGTTGAAATATTAATATGGCTTGATTTTATCTGCACACAACTGAGGCAGCACAACGGAGTGAATGAGCACTTAATGCAGTATTCTATTTTCATTTGTTACTAACTAGCTGTGTAAATGGAAGTGATTCAGTCAACTGCCCCGAAGCTCTGTTTACTAGGGTGTAAAGTGAAAAGGATTGCTTATCAAAAAAAATTCAGTGCAATCTATCAAAAAAAGTTTGACCCACTCACAATCTTACATAAATAACAACAACAGTGCTGTGGAAAAATAAGTTTTGACTTTTTTGAAAGTTGTTAAAAGTACAGTTTTTTTCTCCCTCGCTCTTCTCATTGAATTTGTTACCAATAAAACGTCTGGACCCTGTCTCCTATTTGGTATTTCCACAACCAGTGCCTTGGTGCAGAGGTTACTGATCAGTTTCCCAACCATTCTCCAATTCCATTGTGTCTTTCTCTGCAAATATAGTGCCACGACCATCAGATGTTTATATAAATGACAATCCAATCTATCCTCTCCCTTTTAAAAACCCTCAAAGAGTTCCAGGGCTCATGGAATTAAGTCTAGACTCTTCGATACTGTTTCTAACATCATATCTCAGCTCAAGGGACAGTTCCAAAATCAGCTCCAGCAAATTCTCACACTTCCCAAGACCGGTATATTTAGGGTCTTAGATTCAGAGAATTCCAAATTCAATCTGGCCTTGACTAAATATAGAAATAAGTAAGTTTGATCACTAAACGCAAACTTCTTTTTCAGCCTAAATCTTATCCTTTTCACATGAAATCTTTTGCAAGCACTAAACTTCTTCAAAAATATCAAAAGCGCTCCTCAAACCAGTAACTGCTTATATTTTCATTATTTGCTAATACAACTTTATCTCCAAAGCTGTAACTCATTCATTTAGGTGATCAATCATTCAAATAACAATCATTTATTAATCTTACTGTGTCTTGCACATTGACTATTAAGGAAAAATGTTACTTTTCTAGCCATTTTAGTTACTAAACATTTAATACTTGAGGAGAATACTATAACGTATTTTGTTATTTTAACATGACGCATATATATTACTTTTTCTGGTGCTGGGGATTCAACCCAGGGTCTCAGGCATACTAAACACACACTCTAACCAATGAGTTACACCTCCAACCCAGATAACATAACTTTAAAAAATGTTTAAGAAAATGATGAGAGACTGAAAAATTGAGACAATATTTACCCCTATTAAGTCACCTTCTTCAAGCTCACATAAAACATGAGAGTTGAAATTTTTGTTCATGTTTGTATTACTTGATATGACCTTTAAACAGCCAGCAAGAATCAAATAGCATTCAAGTGGTGTATGTCCATCTCAGAACTGTGCTTCTGGCTTTAAACCTGGAGAGAATGAATATTAAGAACATTTTTTTGGTAAAATGGTTAGTTTGAAGTCATTGGTGACAAACACCCAAAACCCAAATCCTGTCATCTTGTCTATAAAGAGATTTATGTTTTGTTAAGAAGCAATTACCATCCTCTTATGTACTGACCCCACAGGCAGGGAGTTTAGGCTCCTAAACCTCTACTGTAGCTTCAGTGGCTTGATGGCTCTGGGTCCAGAAAGTAGGTACTCAGTGTGTACAGTTGAGTCAATTTATGAATAGGCAAGAGGAGGTGTTGAACAACCACAGAACAGAAGGTCTCCATAAAAACGAAGTCCTTAGGAGGGCCCTATTTTATAAATGCAGGCATTTTTTAAACCACTACTGCTGCATTCATGATCTACACCAAGGTTTTTGGCTTTCTGGCAGAATAATTTGGTGATGATGTGCATACCCACCAAGACTTTTTAAAAATAGTATGTTTGGGGACAGTTTTGTAAATCTGCCACTTCCTCTGTTTGTAGGTGTTTAGTCAGATGGTAGTTGGTCCACTCTTGGTTTGTGAAAACAGTGGATCTCTGGCCTTAACGCACGGCATGATGGTTAGGCTTGGCTGTACCAACTTGATTGGCTTGGGAGCTGCCCAGGGGATTGATTGGTACAGCACATTTCTGGGTATGTCCCGGTGGGTCATGGAGGTATGACATCGGTTACCATGTTGGTCCCCTCACCCCTTTCTCTGCTGCACTGCTCCCCTGCTCTGCTTCCCAGACACCACAAACTAAGCAGCTTTGTTCCACCACATCCTTCTGCTGTGATGTTCCTATCTTGGAGCCAGCTGACCATGGACCAAATCCCCTGAAACCATGAGCCGAATTAAACCTCTCTTCCTTTAAATTGTGGATGTCAGGTATTATGTCTTTGCAAGGAGAAAGCTGACTAATGTATCTGGTAAACTTTAGCAGACACAGGATTCTTTTGCATTCCACAGATGCTAGTTAGGTGGGTCTGGGATGGAGCCCAAGGATCAAATTCCTAAAAGGCTCTCCAGATTATTTTGAGGGAACTGTATTTGAGAAACACTGTTCAAGTCCGAGAGTGAACATCAATGATTCTATTTTACTTTTCTTATATTAGTTTTGTTTTTGTGAAGACCAGAACAGAATATGTTCTGTTGAAATATTGGGAGTTTCAGAGTTTCAGTTAATAATTATGCTACTTAGAGTCCTTCTTTCTTAGAAAAGCAACACTTATAATTTCTATATTCCAAATTAAGCAACGTCATTGCAGAGAATATTAGTGAGAGAGAAGGTGGCAGTTTTTCATAGTAAGATGCCTCACAGCTGTGTGATCAGTGAGATGGCCTGTGGTGGATTTATTATTGTGGTCAACTTGAGCAGGAACACCAGCTGGACAGAGTTTGTGTGGTTCTGGGTGTAGAGGATCCACCTGAGGACTGCTGCCAACACAACACGAAGGAGAACGGGAGTAGAAGATAGTGGTTGGCTGTTTCCCAGGAGAAGCTCTGTTGCGGCTGTTTTCCCAGAAGTGAACTTGGCTGTTCTTGTTGCAGGAGGAGCTTGGGGCTTTGCTGTTGTCAGGTACGGCTTCTGTTTGCTTTGAGGGAACACTGGTCTTCATCTCTGCTGCAAGCATTGTATCCTGGTTCCAGTACAGGTTTCTTTAGCCTTTTAGTGTAGACATGGACATACAGGGGACATTGCCGTGGGCTCCCAACACTTGAGTGGATCTTTTGGGTCGCCAGTGCATAGAGAGATGTTCCACACTCTTCCTGCATTTGGCTTGTGTGTGAATGTTATAACTTGTATTTGTCCTGTATTAAATCTACTCTCTTGGAGACCACTGATTCTAGGAAAGTAAGTAATACATGGCCTGAATACTAACATTCGATCTGCTATGAATTAACTAGCAGAGAAAATCACTGAACTTCTCTTTCCAATTCTGCATTTATAAAATAGTCATAAACCTACACACGCATATTTCACAGGCTTTTAGGGGGATAATATAGAACACCTAACAATAACTTGAATTCTTCAAAAGGAAGCTATTTTAAAAACAAAGTATTGATATTTTGCCCCATTTTGTAAAAGATTAATAGTATGAAGGACAGTTAGAAGCAGGAAAACTCCAGACTAACTATACATGCTAAGAAGTTAGCCTGCCACAGTTCCAGCAATACTAACAGACAGACTCCTGAGCCCAAGACAAAGAATTTTGTTAGCCACAGAAGGAGCAGTGACAGAAATATCAACATAATTCCATCAGTTTTCCAAGTCCAAAGTCCCACAGGGCCAGGGAAGCCTGCATATGTAGCAGAGTAAGCCAGAATAGACCTGAGCTCAGGGGCCCCATTACTTTTACGACAACCAGTAAGCAAACTTGTCGTTTGAGAGGAGCCTAGTTGTAATCAAGAGCTCAATACACTCTCATCTCAGGATTACTAGGGGCTTGAACAATCCTGACAAGTGGCCCAGGGAAAAGAACAGTCAAACAGTCAAAGTCCTGGAAGTTTTGGCATACACAGCAAGACATTTAGGAGCATAAGATATGTAAGTGCACAAGAGACCCATAGCCAACTGTATCTCAACATAGAGAGCATCAAAATACAAATTAACAGAATTTTAAGATAAACTCCTATGGCTATTTACAGAACTATAATGTTTCAAAGGAACTATGTTCCAAAGGAAGAAGATGCAAGAAGCAAATTTTATGGTGCTCTCTTCACTGCCTTTGGGAAGAAAATCACAAGATTAAAATACGAAGTTTTCTAAATTTTCATTGTTAACTGTTATGTTAACAGATATCAATTTTTAAAAATCGTATAAATCTTTTGCCTTTTAAAAACTATTATTTGAACTCTATAGACTTGAAAAATTACTAAAAACTATAAAAGTAACAGCCTCGTTACAGAAATGTCCTTAAGATAATGGCTGATTTCAATGAACTATAAATGGAGTAACAGTCAACTGGATCACTGCAGAATCATGGGAATGAGGCCAATGATAAATATGTGATGGAAAAGGAAGGAGGACACGTGAGAAGGTAAAATTACAGAAGGAAGAGCTTATACATGGATAATAAGCACTCCAATGGTAAAAATTTTGGGTTTCAGACTCTTTTGGATTAAAATAATTACAGAGAACATAGCAGGAAGATTCCATATCCTGCTTTCGCTCCTTGTATTTTCAAAATGTGGCTGGGGGCCAGTCCTTCTCATCCATGTTTTGAAGTACATCTTTTGGGTGCCAGATGCCCATTACACTAATTGGATCGCCAGTCTCCTCTATAGCTCATAACATAAGGATTGTACAGTTGCTGTTCATTTCTTCTTCAGCATTAAAATTTAAGAAATCCACCCATACAATTAACCATAAAATATTCACATGGACCTGTATTCTACTTGTGTATTACACTGTAATCCCAGAATGATTCAACAGCTTACTTAGTAATGCGAAGGAATGCCAATACTTAGTATGTTTCTCATGTTGAAACATTTAATTTCACACTTCCAGACCATTTGAAGCACTTATGAATACATTCATCCTCTTCCTTAAGATTTTTTTCTTGTTAAATCTATAGCTACAACAGCTCCACCACAACCAATACAGAAATAGGAGTACTTTTTAGAATACAAGAAGAACGATTTAAAATGCACACATTCAGAAATCATAATGTCTACATAAATATCCATATGGCTGTATAGGTAAATTTTATATCGAATGCTAAGAAGAGGATATGAACACCATTAATTATTTATAGACATATTGATTCATTTTTGGTTTTTAGTCTCCATTTAAAAGGATAGATTTTGATAAATATTGATGTCAATTTTCATTGAATGAACTAGCGCTTAAAGAAAGTAACTCCTCACTAAAATTTCTACATATCCACGATTTTTAAAATGAGGCTTCGTGTTAATCCAACACTATTAAATTTTTTCCAAAGAGAATCACATACACATGGATCTTATATTAGTTCTGGGTTGCTGATAACAGAGTCTACTCTAAGTGGTTTGAGAAAGAAAAGATTTATTTCAGGTTATTAGGTAACTTACAAAATTTTTGGAAAAGTTAGTAAAATTGTTTTTCTAGTTCAAGCTTCCAACAACAACCCTGGTGAAGACCTTGGACAAACCCCAGAATCAAATTGTCTCCACCAAAATTAGGAAGTGGGGACCCCCACATCTGAGCAGAGTCATGTGCTCTTCGCCTATACCTGTAACCAGAAACACTGATGCCTATGTCCTACTTTGCCCTGCACATTAATTCCAAGTCATGAAGATTTATCTATCAGGATCTAAATCACAGCTATACTCTTTTAAAAAGGAATGGTAGCTTGTTTTGTTTGTTTTGTTTGTATTCTACATTGAGATGGTGAACATAAAAATGTTAAGAGTTTGTTCAAAAGATTTTTGAAGTACTTTACCTAATACATTTCCCATTTTTTCCTTAATCTAATGACTAATAAGTAGATTATTCAAGCAGTCTAGTCATCTTTGCTGTTTTGATACATTGTTTATAATAAGTTTTGGTCTACATCCTATTTTCAATTCTAGAGACTTTCAGATTGGTTTGAAAATTCATCATCAAATTACAGACTAGAAAGCACAAAGTATGAACTGTGACTTTTTTGGGTCAATACTCAATTTGTAATGTGTCATTTGTCTTTGAAGTTTGGAAACTATTCACCATGTGCCACTGCCTTTCTTAGGGGACAGCCAAGATCCCAAATGGAATATTTTTGTGTCACTTACTCTTGATAGATTGCAGTCTGGCAAAGTTGAAGCTGTACTTCATTTGGCATGAAATGACCTATTCTTCTTTAGACATAGTTCAATCTTTAAAAAAAGAAAGAAAATTAATAAATAATAGCTTACAAAAGGGCTAAAGGAAAATAACTGTGATGCCCTGCTATTAGCTCAGAACCTTCAATATTTCGAATAACCAACACAAGAATAGGTTTTACGTGTTCTCCAAGCGCTAGCCATTCTTTTACATGGTGGATGTTGGGAAGTAAAAACTCTACGCAGTCACGAGACTCTGGTATGATCCTAACAGAATGAAACCTCTGCTGTAGAAGGGCAGGAGACATGAGACACTGCGAGGAGATGATCCTCGTCACACTCGCGAACTTCCACCATGTCAGGTCGCCCAGCTCCAAGAAGTCGATAAGAAACTGCTTCAAAACTAGCTTGCCTTAGAGTGCTTGCCTTGCAAGCAGAAGGGCCTGAGTTCGATCCCCGGCACCACACACAAAAAAAAAAAAACTAGCTTGCCCAGCAAAACAGTCATGATAAACCAAGGGCTAGAAAAATGAAATCTGACAGTGTCCAGGAGTCTTGCTCTGGAGGATACTAAAGGTAAAATGTTCAAATATGCCTTTCTTCTTTCAAAGTACTAGGTTTTGATATGCATTAATATTGCATCTGCCTGCTATTTTTGAGAATGAACTATGATGTGGCTACTAAATCTTTAAAACCTTTGAATTTTTAAAAGTCTAAAAAGGTGGCTAATAACCCCTAAATCCTACCTGTCTGTGCTGCTCCTGTAGAGCACCATCTTGGAACCAGAGCCACTGCTAGGGTACATACCACTCAAAGGGTAGGGAGCCACTGTACCCCTGTCCTTAAACCTCAGCTCCCGCTACCCCATACCCATCCAGTAGGACACTATCTGTGATCACAGTTGCTGCCACGCCCCATCCCTTAGAGCAAAGCTTCTACGAAGTTACTTCATCGCCTCTATTCAGTCCCTGGTGCACCCTCCCCTTAGGACCAAGCTAAAATTGATGTCCTTCTCCTGCAACCCAGAATTCTGAACCACAAGAGCGCTCACACCACCCACACCATAGCCAAGGCAGTGCTTCGTCCCCTGGGCACCTGAGACCTCCTGCACAGTGGAACAATCACACCTCCTCTCTATCTGCAATATCATGGCCCTCAGAGACCTCAGTCTCCTGCACTCCACAGTAGTCACTCCCCTACCCCCATGCCCACATTATAAGTGAGGCACCCTCCACTCTGGGCACTCCAAGCCCACAGGACACCATAGCATCTGTATCTCCTAGTACGTCAATTGATGTGGCACCCTTTCCCCAAGCAATTCAAAGCCTCTGTTGACCCATGTAACTGCACTTTCTGGGACAAGGTAGACATGATTTCCTCCCATCCGAGGGCATCAGAGCCTTAGCTGAACTTTGCCAACCTCAAAGAGAAGCACAGTGCCTCCCTTCCTAGAACTGGGCTAGACTCCCACAGGCTGAGCTCCTGAGGCACCCTGCCTCTCTAGAGAATGGAGTCACTGCTCACCTGCTCCCTGCCCCATGGGACCCAAACCACAGTATTTCCAAGCCTTTCCTGGGTTCTTGCTGCTGCTATAGCACTTGGCCTCACAGGACATGGGCAGCTGCTATGTCACCATCTCAGGGTCCAGAGTCACAACTGCATGGTAACTCATTCCCTGGAGCCCAAGCTGTTACTATATTCTGTTGTTTCCAGGTCCCAGGTTGCAGCTGTGCCCTAATCTCCGGGGTCTGAGCCTCTGGGGCACCCTTTGTTTCCACAAACCATGACAGGGCTATGCCTGCCCCACAATGTCAGAATCACAATCCCATGCCAATCCCCTGGGTTCAAGCTACTGGACTGTGCCTCTGAGCAGCAGGCTCCAACTTAGTAGGAGACCTGCATTCATGCATGTTCTGGCGTTATGCATGGATTTGAAATGTTCTCCAAAACTCATGTACTACAGGCTTGTTTGCCAACTAATGAAACTTTTGGGAAAGTGATTGGATTGTGAAGGTTCTAGCTTCATCAAGTGGATTAATCTATTAATGTGATCATAATATTATGACATTCTTGGGAGATGGGGCCTAGTTAAAGGAGAGAATCATGGGGATGTGACCTTGCTGACTATATCTGGTCCATAGCTTCTCCCTCTCTCGCTCTTTTCCTTTTTGTCTGTACTCTGGCTGCCATGATGGTAGTTTTGCTCTATTATGCCATTCTGCCATTATGTTCCACATCACGTCAGGCTCACGGCAATGGAACTAGCCAACTACAGACTAAAACTCCTAAACTATGAGTCAAAGTAAATCTCCTTTAAGTTATTTTTGTCAGGTATTTTGTCATAATGATGAAAACTGACTAACACACTTAGGAGAGTGAAACTATGCTTCAATTCCCAGGTGCTACACAAGAACCTAGGCCCAGAATTCTGGTTCCACACCTTCTCTGAACATCTTTGCTTGGGCTACCAGTACTACTGTGATTGCCTGTGAGCCACAACAGATACAACACTAAGAGAGATGCATTCTGTTATGCCTCCCCAATGTGAGAAACACAAGAGCAGAATGATCTCTAAAGCCCTTGCCCTAACAACCTATGTGACCACTATCACTGTAACAAATCCCTGTAACTGAAATGACTGAAGTACCCATGGTCATTGCCAATCATGATCGCAACTGAAGAAGATGCACAGAGACTATGCCATTGTACCCACTGAGAATCACAGCCACCGTATCCTACCCATCTGATACCCTCAGGCTCATCTGCAGGTGAAAGTCCTTTATGAAAGCCACTCTGTAAAGTTTGGAAGAGGTAACTGTATCATCAGATATGCAGATATCAATGCAAGTACCCAAGAAACATGAAAGAAAGTATGGTATCACCAAAAGAACACAGTAACTCTCTAGTAACTGATCCCCAAGAAACAAAAATTTATGAATTCCTGAAAGGGAATTCAAAACAGTGATCTTACAAAAATTCTATGAGCTTCAAGAGAATACAAATAGATGATCAAATTTTTGGGAGATAACAGAAACAAGAAATGGGGCCTACTTAATGAAATTGGGAAGACAATTCATGATCTGAATAAGAAACACAATAGAAATAGATGTCATAAAAAAGAACCAAACAGAAATCCTAGAACTGAAAAATCCAATCAATTACATGAAAAATAAAATTTAGAGCTTCAACAATTGAGTATACGAGCAGAAGAATCTGTAAACTTGAAGATGGGTCTTTCAAAATGACTGATGGGGTGTCAGGAAGAATGAATATGAGTAAAGACAGCCTCTGGGACTTCTGAGACATGATTAAGTTAATAAATATTTGCATTGTGAGAACACTAGGAGAGAGAGAGAGAGATTATTTAATAAAATAATTGCTGAAAATACCCCAAGTCTTACGAGAGATATGGATATTCAAACCCAGGAAGCTTAAAGGTCCTCAAACAGATTCAACCCCAAGAGGTCCTCTCTAGGGCATATTATAACCAAACTATCAAAAGTCAAAGACAGAGGATTTTCAAGGCACAAAGAAAAGCACTAAATCATATAAAATAAAATTCTCATTAGAGAATCACTAAATTTCTCACCAGAAACCTTACAAGCCAGGAGAGAATGAATGGGTGATATTGGCAAAGTACAGAAAGAAAAAAAACTGCCAGCCAAAAATAATATACCCAGCCAAACTGTCATTCAGAAATGAAGGAAAAATAGAGTTTTTCACAGACAAGCAAAAGCTGAGAGAACCCAAGACCACTGAACCTATCTTACAAGAAATGTTAAAGGGGTTCTCCAAGCAGAAATGAAAGAACAGTTACTACTAACATGAAAACATATGAAAACAAAACTGGGGCTGGGGATTTAGCTCAGTGATTAGAGTGCTTGCCTTGTAAGCACAAGGGCCTGAGTTCGATCCCTGGCACCACCAAAAAAAACAAAACAAAAAAAAAACAAAAAAAACAACTCACTAGGAGAAGTAAGTACATATTTAAACCCAGAATATTTCAATACTGTAATCATACATGTATCTAGAATGAAAGTTAAAAATCAAAATAGCCAAAAACAACCAAGGGTATAATTGCTGAAATATACCATATAAAAATATGTAAATTGTGAAGGGTAAGGTAAAACTCTAGTTTCTGTATGTGACACAAGTTGTTACTGGCTTAAAATAGATTACAACTATAAAATACTTTATATAAATCTCATATAACCACAAAACAAAAAATGATGGCAGACGTACAATAAAAAGAAATCAAAGTTTAGCACAACAGAAAATTATCAAATCACAAAGGTAGATAGGAAAAGAAAAAAGGAATGAAGGAGCTACAAAACAACAAGAAAACAACAAACTGTCAGTAGTAAGTTTTCACCCATCAATATAAATAGATTGAATTCTCCAGTCAAAAGACATAGAGAAATTGAATAAATTGAGGGGGAAAAAAGCTAAGCTCCAACTACATGCTGCCTTCAAGAGACCCATTAGAGCTTTAAGGAGATCATAGGCTGAAAATGAAAGGAGATCAAGAAGATATTCCATGCAAATAGTAACCAAAAGAAAGCAGGGGTGGCTACGCTTGTATCTGATAAAACAGACTTCAAGTCAAAAATTGTTGCAAGAGATAAAGATCATTACTTAATGTCAAAGGAATCAATTCACCAAGAGTACATAATCATTATAAATGTGGCCAAGACTGGAGCATCCTACTACTTAATAGAGCAAATATCAATGAACACGAAGGGAGAAATAGATGGCACTATAATAATAGTAGGCAACCCCAATACCCCACTTTCAACAATAGATAGATGAACTAAATGAATGACAGATGAATATAAAATAAGGAAATACTGGACTTGATTGCACTGTGTTTTGAATTGCACTTTGGACCAAATGGATCTGACAGACAAATAAAGACCTTCCTATCCAACAGCAGCAGAATACATATTTGTACCCATGTGTATGGGTCATTCTCCAGGATAGCTCATATGTTGGTCCAACAATTCTTAACAAATTTTAAAAGGTTAAAATAATGTCCAATATTGTTTCAGGCCACAGTGGTACTAGAAATCAACAGAAGGGAAAAATTCTAGATAATTCACATAAATGTAGAAATCAAATACCATACTCCTGAACAAGGAGGTGGGTCAAAAGAAAA
Source organism: Hystrix cristata (assembly GCA_004026905.1). NCBI lineage: Eukaryota > Metazoa > Chordata > Mammalia > Rodentia > Hystricidae > Hystrix > Hystrix cristata. The sequence goes on from PVJO010001578.1 coordinate 59,622, forward strand.
ATCAAAAGTGAAATTAAAAAATATATTGATACAAAGGAAATACAAAATCTATGAACACAAAATCTTAGAACAGCAACAGCAGTTCTAAGAGGGACGTTCAGAACAATAATTGACTACATTGATTGAAGAAATCCCCCCAAATATCTAACATTATGCATCAAGGGAACCAGAAATAAAGTACAAACAAGACCCAAAATTAGTAAAAAAACAGAAATCAAATGGCAAATCCATAGATTCAATAAAACTAAGAGCTGTTTTTGAGCAAAAAAATTGACAAGCCCTTAGCTAGTCTAAGACAAAAAAAGAGAAGACTCAAATGAAATAAAATAAAATAAAAAATGAAAATGAAATTACAGTACAAGAATGCCCCAGAAGTGAAAAGGGTCATAAGGGACTATTATGAACAAGTATGTGCCAACAAACTGAATAACCTATAAAAATGAAATAAATTCTCATAAAAATACAGCTTACTTGATTGAGTCAGGAAGAAATACAAAGCATGAGCGATCAGTAACAAATAAAGAAACTGAAGAAAAAATTTCCCTACAAAAACATTCCAGAACCAGATTGCTTCACGTGTCAACTCTATCAAATATGTTGAGAATTACTATGAATACTACTAACTCTTTCAAAAATTAGAGCTAGAGGGAAGAGTTCTAAATATATTTTAGAAGGTTAGCATCACTCTGATACCTAAGTCAGACAAAGATCAAACAAACAAAAAAAAGGAAACTACAAGTCCATTCCTTCAGTGAATAGTGACCCAAAGTCCTCAATGAAATATTAACAACTATATTTAACAACATATCAAAAAGATGATTTATCATGATCAAGTTGGATTTATCTTTGGAATGCAAGGCTGGTTTAACATACACCAGTCAATGTGACACACCACATTAACAGCATGAAATATAGAAATGATAAGAACATCTCAACTGACACGAAATGCATTCTGCAAAGTCCAACATCCTTTCTTAATAAAAACTCTCAATAGTTTAGGTATATGAGGAAAGTTCCTCCACATTAAAAAAAAATGCATGTATGAAAACCTCACAGGTAACACTGGAAGGGGGAATACTGAAAGCTTTTCCACTAAATCCAGTAGAAGATAAGGTCACCACTCTCACTACTTCTGCTCAGCACAGCACTGGAAATGCTACCAAAAGCAATCAGATGAGAAAAAGATAAGCTATCCAACTCAGAAAGGAAGACTTAAAATTAAAATTATTTGCAGATGATACGAATTTATTTTAAAATTCTCCAAAATTCCATTTAAAAACTGTTAGACGTCAAATGTCGTGCCAGACATCTGTAATCCCAGCACTCTGGGAGGCTCAGGCAGGGGATTCCAATGCAAGCTCAGCCTTGGCAACTTAGCAAGACCTTGTATCAAAATGAAAAATGAAAAAGGGCTAGGATGCAGCTCAGTGTGAGGATCCTGGGCTCAATCTCCAGTAAGGGAAAAAAACTCTGTTAGAACTAATAAATGAATTCAATAAAGTTGCAGAGTACAATCAACAAGCAAAAATCAGTTGCATTTGTATACACAAATAATGAATAATGAACTGAAAAAGAAACTTTAAAAAAATTTCTATTTATAATGGCATCAAATAAAATTCTTAGGAATAAATTTGATTAGAGGTGAAAGATTTGCTCACTAAAACTTCAAAAACATTGATGAAAGTTACAAATAAATGGAAAGATACAGTATGCTGATGGATTAGAAGAATTAATATTATTTAAACATGCCAAGTCAATTTACAGACTCAATACAATCTTCAACAAAATCTTAATAGCGTTAGTCATATAAATGGAACACAACTCTAAAATTCATGTGGGACTATAAAACATCTTAACAACCAAATTCTGAGAAAGGAAAACAAACTTGAAAGCATCATACTTTTTTGATTTAAACTTATATAACAAAGCTACACTCATCAAAATAATATAGTACTGGCATAAAAAAGAGACATATAGACCAGTGAAATAGAATAGGGAGCCAAAAATAAATCCAAACACATATGGTCAACTAATTTCCAACAAGGACAACAAGAAGACACCATGGAGAAAGGATAGTTTTCAGTAAATGGTACTGGGAAAACTGGATTCCCACATGCAAAAGAATGAAATTGGGCCCTTATCTTACACTATGAAAAAAAAAAACAGCTTTAAATGGATAAAAGACCTAAATATAAGAAAATATACAATATATTTTACAATTTACAAACATACAATATCAGAAAATATACAATTTCTAACAGAGAATATAAGAGGAGACCTCAAGGGGGCTGGGGATTTAGCTCAGTGATTAGAGTGCTTGCCTTGTAAGGGCCTGAGTTCGATCCCAAGCACCACAAAAAAAAAAAAAAAAAAAAAAAAAAAAAAAAAAAAAAAAAAGAGGAGACCTCTTAGGCATTGGCCATGGCATAATGTTTTAGATATCACACCAAAAGTTCAGGCCACTAGAGCAAAAATAAGTCAGTGGGACTACTTCAAACTAAAAACAGCTTCTGTACAACAAAGGAAGCAACTGACAAAATTAAATACCAGCCTATAGATTGGAAGCAATATTTGCAAACTATATTGATTAATAATCAAAATTTATAAAGAACTCATACAACTCAACAGTGAAGAAATAGCCTGATTTTAAAATAGGCATGATATCCAAGTAGACATTTCTTTAAAGAAGATATAAAAATTGGGGGCTGGGGATTTAGCTCAGTGGTTAAAGTGCTTGCCTTGCAAGCACAGGGGCCTGAGTTCGATCCCCAGCACCACAAAAAAAAAAAAAAAGATATAAAAATTGCTAAAAGATTTATGAAAAGGTGCTCAACACCATTAATCATCAGGGAAATGCAAATAAAAACCACTATGAGATATCACGTCGCACCTGTTAGGATGGCTATTACCAAAAAGTCAAAGGGTAACAAATGTAGGAAGGGTGTGAAGAAAAGAGAATTTACATTTGTTGTTGGTAGAAACAAAGATTGGCACCAGCCCTTATGGAAAACAATATGAAAATTCCCAAAGGAATTAAAAATAGAACTACTATATGGCTCAGCAATCCCTCTTCTGGGCCTATACCCAAAGGAAATGAAACCACTATCTCATAAAGACATCTGCACTTCCACACTCACTATGGCATAATTCACAATTGGTATCATGTACCCAAAATCCATAACAACCTTAATCTCGTCATGAGAAAACATCAGACAATTCAAGACGAAACAAGTTTTTTAAAAAATCTAACCACTCTTCCTCTAAAGTATCAATGTAATGAAAGACAAACAGATGAACTGTCACAGACTACAGGTGACTAAGATGTGACAACTAAAGATAGTTAGTATTCTGACTCAGATTCTGAAACAAAAATGACATAAAGTGAAAATACTAGAGAAATCTAAGTAGTTTATATATCGCTTCTCGGCCTTTTGGCTAAGATCAAGTGTAGTTTATAGTTCGGTCAACAGTATGTATTGACATAATCTTAAATTCTGAATTTGGTCATTGTGCCACAGCTTTGTGAGATGCTTACGTTAGGGGAAGCTAGATAAAGGTATCCAGGAACTACCTGTACTATCTTTGCAACTCTTTCATAAGTCTAAAATTATCAAAAGCTTAAAGTTTTTTATTTTATGAAAAAATAAAACAAAATTTCATAACAAAATAAGATAATAACAATAGCTAATACACTGTATATCATTATCTTCAAAGTAGTTACTCAGAGTCCAAGACATAGACCAAAGATTTTTATGAAGAAACAAACAGATAACACAAAACTTTCTTTTCAACAAAGTAAGATAAACTAATAGTACAAATGAAACAAATTAGCATATATAATAAAAGTCTTTAAAAAAATTTTTAAGTCCAACTGAACACAGAAATTCTACTCAGCAACCTGAAATGGAAAGTTCTCAATTCATGGTGAATGAAGCCAAAAATAAAAACAACCCAGCAGTAACCACTTACTACTTATTGCTACTCACCTGTACAATTTGCAGCTGCACCAAGCTGTCCAAAGCAAACTAAAACCTAGCAAGAAATTGCCTAGGGTAGCTATCCAGTTGTTGCTCTGAAAAATGACCATTTCAAACTTCAGGCTCTGGAGTGATCAAGGGAGCATCAACCTCCAGATCAACCTCTTTCTCCTCCTAATCCCTGCATCACAGATTCGGTTTATCTCTGGGGGTGGCTGGGACATTTAAAATGTGTGAGGTGAGATGAAGCAAAGGGAAGCTGGTGACAACTGGCACTTTGTAAAAAGATGAGAAAAGCATAAAGAATGTAGTAGCTACACTCAGCTCTGTGCTTTCTTATTACTGAAGCACATAGAATGCTGAAGTTACTTACATCTATTTTTGGAATATGCAGAGGAAATTCTCTAGCTTACAGTAATTTTATTCCTTGAACTGACAGTTACTCCTATCTAATTCCATACAAACCATCCACTCCTGCCCATCTCTTTCTGACAACACCTAGAATGAGGATTTCCAAGCTCTCACCTCTGGGGTTACCTGAAGAAGTAAGAAGGGGCAATGGGAATGGGTGGTGAATTTTAAATATTTCACAAAGTCTAATGAGATTATTCATTTACCTGTGAAAAGCCACCCAGAACAACATGTAAAATTTATTTGCTTCAGCTAGACTCACATTATCCCAGCAGGGAAATAGTTATTTTGATGATCAAAAATGCTAATGGACAGTAAAATGTCTCTAACTTTTTTTAAGTGAAGAGATAAATTAACCATTAATCAATTAATTTTTGTTCATGAACCGAAACCATCCAAAATCGCCAAACACGGGATTCATGAAGCAGCAGTAACACCCGGACATTAGCTCTCCACTCTAAAAGCCTCTGCTTCTACCTCGTTGCTACTCTCCTCATCCTCAGCACTTCTTCCTATCCTGGAAAGCATTCTTCAGCGATCTCTGCTGCAATTACAGATGCTTGTTAATTTAAGGGGCTCCTGAGTGCATACTCAAGAAAGATGTATATGTCACAGTATGCACGTAATTCACGGAGTTAAATAAATGTAGTGCCTATTTTAACACCTTCAAGAAAACAATTCTCTATTTAAAATGATGCCGTCATAAAGATTAATTAAGATCATGTTTATTCATACTACTTTTTCCAAGCTGTATAAATAAATTCACTGTTAAATTCAGGACTGCTTGTACTCAGACAAGAATTTCAGCTCATAGCAACAAGAATTTCCATAGCTGTGATATTTACTAGCGTTGGATCCTCCAGGTTACAGTGGTGCAGTGGATTCAAAGCAACATCATAAGCACAGAAAACACTGACTTTTAGAAATGTCTGATGCCAAAAACAATGATGAATACTTGTAATATGATAGTTTATTGTTAAGGATGCTCTGAAATGCTTTATATCTTAACATGTTTAAATTTTTTTTTACTTTATAGCTGGTTTACAAAACATTTAACATCCTTTAAAGGCTAAAAAATAAATATAAATCTGATTTACCTAAACATATTAAGATTTTAATAAAAAACAGAAAAAGTCCACCTAAACTCCTAGGGATAGAAATTCATATCTACATAATGGGTCACTGAATCTCATTCAAAGATTAGTAAGTTAGAGTCACACAAAACCTTTTATTAGGCTTTAAATAATTTTATATTCAATCAATTATTTATCTGAAATACATACGTTAAATATGTGTAACACAAAATAGAAGCTCAAGGATTAATATTTTAATTAATGTATGAAATTAACAAAAGAAAAGAATCACTTCATTAGACCAAATGAATATATGAGTATCCCAACCACTTTTAAATTTAAGTTCATTTTGTTTTCTAAACCTCTAAAATTTAACCATGGATTAGAATAGTAAAAATGTAAGAAAAATAATTTGGCATGATATTTTTATAGTGTTAACTTGTATTTGCTTAAACTGATAGAAAAAGCATAGTTGGGAACACTGTATAATTATGTATATGAAAAAATTTTATATATTTACCTCTATGAGATTTTCTTGGCTCATTTGCTTATGTTGAATATACAACGTCTTCAGCTTTTCAAAACCTTTGCTCTATAAAATAAAATATATTTGCACTGAATGCATCCTACTAGTCTCCATGGACACAACTTCTTCTAAAAATCTGGAAAGGATTTATAGCCTGGGGAACATGACATGTTATGCTTATATACTATTGACTTTTTTTTTCTTTTTTTTTTTGGTGCTGGGGATCGAACTCAGGGCCTTGTGATTGGTAGGCAAGCACTTTAACCACTGAGCTAAATCCCTAGCCCCTATACTATTGACTTTTAACCCCGCACATAAACTTTGTTGAAATAGCTTGAAGAAATAGAGGTACTTGAAGCACCAAGTATGGAATTTACCAGTTATCTCATAGATAAACTTGATTACAACTAAGACAACAGGACCATTATAGTAAATTGAGAGTTGTTTGCATAATGAAATGCTATTGAGTTATGACTAAAATCACTTGAGGAATGTACCCTAATCTGAGGTCAACTGAATTCGCCAAGCTGATTTCATGTACCTACAAAAGACGTTCAATAGTAATTACAGTTCCTCTCTTATCAGTGGGGGACACATTCTAAGACCCTAAACGAATGTCTAAAAATGCAGATAGTACTGAACCCTAAATATACTGTTTTTTCCTATACATGCATATCTATGATAAAGTTCAATTTATAAAGCAAGAGATTAACAATAACTAATAATAAATGTAAACTATGTGAAGACAGGGACCATCAATTTCTGGTTTGTACAGCCCCTTATCTACTACAGTACCCAGAAGAAGCGGATCACTGAAATATAATTTTTAAAAAATTAACAAACAACAATTAGATGAACATTTTTGAGTATACAAATTTGTACATTTATCCATTTTATATTCACAGAGTAAATTTCTAAAATTGAACTTGCCAAGGAAAACAGCAGAGATTGTACAACACATGCTCCATAAACCAAAAAAATGGGGTTTATGCAAACTTAGAACTTTAATACCTATTTCCAAATCGCCTTCCAAATTCCTGTAGAATTTACGTTCCCACCAGCAGTGGATGAAAGTATCCATTTCTCCATATCCTTGAAACACTGAATATCACCATCCTTTTCTTTAACCTTTCCCAAAAGCTATGTTCATGTATTTATAATTAGAAAAAATTTAACTATATTACAGAGTTTGCTATTCTAAAAACTAGACAGCTATTAATTGGAACACAAATAAAAAAAATACTACCTAAATTATACTTAGAAAAATTGCTCCTGGTAAACAGCAGTTCATTAGCTGAGTGATTCTTCATATTCAAGTAAAATAGTGCCCACTCTTCTGCTTGACTCTTTTCAATGTACCTGAGGGAAAGATAATTTAAATAAAAATATGTAAAAAACACACACTCACACATACATATATATATAAATAATAAGTACCTGCTTGATGACAAGCTCACTTAGAGATGAATCTACTGGCACAGACCATGCTCATATTAAATACAAGTCAGGATCTGGAAGGTAAGCCCTATGCAATGGATTAAAAAAAGGTAACAGGTGCAATGGACAACTTACTGCCAGAGAGTATCTCCTTTTTCCTGTTACTATAACAAAATACCTGAGGATGGATGCTTTAGAAAGAAAAGTTTATTTAGCTCACAGTTCTAGGGGTTCAAGAACATGGTGTTCACATCTTTTCCAATCTGGTGAGGGCCTAATGATACATAGTGTCATAATGGCAGAATACATGTGAGTGATGAGTGGCATATATGGAAGAGGTGGGAGTTATCAGGCTCATTCATAACAACCCATCCTTACAGGAGCTAATCTGGTTCCACTAGACCTGACTCATTCCACAGATGAGACAGCATTAACCCTTCACGAGGATGGAGCTTTCAAATGCCTCTCTTCTCGTTATTCATACACTATGTAATAGGCTGTTATACACTATAGTACCCTGCTGTTTCACTGAATGCTAGAACTTATTAATTTGGTGTGTTTGTGTACCTATTATCTAACCTCCCACTAACTTTTCTCCCCCCACCTTTCCCAGGCTTTTTAGAAAATTTTAACTTTAATATATGAGATAAAACGTGTAGACTTTGTCTTTATACATGGGGCTTATTTCACTTAATATAGTGTACTACAGTTCTATCCATTTTATGGCAGATGATATCATTCTTCTTTATGCCTTAATAATATTCCACATCATATATGTTATATATAACATATATATTATATACATGTATATTAATTTTTTATCCTTTCATCTGTTGATGGGTGTCTAGGTCAATTCCATACCTGGTTATTATGAATAGTCCAGCAATATACATGAGTGTGTGGTTATCTTTTTGATATACTGGTATCATTTTCTTTCAGTATATATCTAGAAGTATGATAGACAGATACCAGTATATGATAGATCTATTTTTAGTTTCATGAGGAAACTCTATGCTGTTTTCCAAAGTGAATATACTAATTTACATTTCCATCAATGACATGTAAGTTTCCTCTTCTTCACATGCTCATCAGCAGTTGCTATTTTTTGTCTTCTTGATAACAGCTTTTTTTTTTTTTTTTGGTGCCAGGGATTGAACTCAGGGCCTTGTGCTTCCTAGGCAGGCACTCTAATCACTGAGCTAAATCCCCAGCCCCTATAACACCCTTTCTAACTAAAGTGAGATGCTATCTCATTATGGTTTTGATGTGCATTTCTCTGATGGCTAGTGAAGTTTAACTTTTTTTTATAAGTTTCCTGGACATCTAAATTTCTTTTTAGGTGTATCTATTTATATTCTTTGCCCCTTCTTAATTGAATTGTTTTTGTCATTGAGTTTAAATTCCTTATATATTCTGGATATTAATCCTTTGTCAGGTGAGTAATTTGCAAAAATTTTTGCAATTCTATAAAAAATGTTTACTGCTCTGATTTTATTATACACATTGTATACATGTATTGAATTACCACATGGTATTCCATAAAGTTGTAAAATTAATCATTAAAAATCAATTTTTATATAGATAACTTATTGAAATGATCATAATTTTGAGATACTACATTGAAAATATATAATTAGTGATTTCACCTTTCCCCCTTTTTAATGTAGCTACTAGAAATCTAGAATTATATATGTGGTCTACAGTTGTGGCTCACATTATATTTGTATTAGACAGCAATCGCCTAGCCCACAGACTATGAGGATGAACGGTGTGCCCTAGCACTCCGAAAGAAAGGAGCAATAGAGTGAGAATTAAAAGGAGCTAGGGCAATATTGTGAATTGGGCTTGGCTTGGACTTTGGGATTTGTTGACAGGGGTTTCCAGGCTTGGAAACAGGGATAAGCTAAGGAAAACCATAATCCAAAGATGACCCGACTGTGTTAAATGGATAATATATGGCCCTCATTGTGTTATTGCTGTACTGCTTTTGCCAGAGGTTCAGCAGTGCCTCAGATCATTCTAACCCTGTCTGGGCTGGACACAAGCTAGTAAACTCAAGACCGGCTAAGGCTGAAGTAGAAGGTATGTCTCCCATGCCAGGAACAATGGCCAATAAGAGAATCCAAGGGACTGAGAACCTGAAGGACAGATGTCAGCTGCCTGACCCACCCAAAGAGCCCTTTTCTACCACCATCTCTGGAGTTCTGGGCCTGGGTGGTGCATTTTGTTTGTAAGTTTCTATTTTCATTGTGCAGTTCAAGGATGGCATCATTCTTTAAGTGACTCACCTCACCTGAATCGTCCCACACCATGTTCCTCGGATGCCACAGCTGTCATCCCAGAGCTCAGCTTTGAATCCCCATTCCCAGTGGGCTGAGGGCAATAGCCCGGCCCCAGTTCCTTCTGCCACCCTCCTGGTCTTACTCCACAGAAAGAAATCCCCTCATACCTTGTGCTCAAGCTAGCTAACGACTCGGTGATGGAAGCTCATGGTCTCCAAGGCTTTTCTCAACTTTGATACTATAAAAAGCAAATTGGCATTTACCTGGGGCCAGGATGGAAGGTATGGTAAACGGGCTGAGGGAACTTTTGAGAGTGATATTCTCATTGTGGTTTTTGTGATGATTGATGGGAATATACATTTTAACTATGTCAATTATACCTTCATATAAAGCTGTTTAAAAATGTTAACATGTTTTCTTCTCAGTCAAGAAATCAGTGATCAAATAATTATCTACCACCCATGCTAACTATCTGTATCTTTATGAAAAACAAAGTCTTCTTGACCGAAGAACATCCCAGGAAGGCCTCTACCATTTTCTTTACACACATAAAGCTGCACAATCACACTTCGCATGGTGATGTTTTGGTCAGTGATGGACCATATGTAAGACACTGACTGGTGTCATAAGATTACATCATCTGTTGATGTGATAGCTTAGTTTATGTATATGAATCTATGATGTTTATGCAATGAAGAAGTTGCCTAATGACACATATCTCAGAAAAGTATTCTCTGCAAAGACAGCAAGACTGGTTCCAGGCATCCCTTTATCAGTCATCCTTCAGCTATGGCGCACACCTGAGAGTGTTGCAGTCCAACCCCACAGGCATCTCCTGGCAAGGCAGCTTCCACCAGCAAAGGCAGCTCATGGGGGAACACGTAGCTGTGAACTGCTGGCAGCCTGCCCTCACAGCCTAGTTTGGGGCTGGAGAATGGGGGTCTGCACCAGCTTCCTAAGCACTAGTCACAGACTCCTTTTACGTTTGAATTTACGGCCTCCATCTGCTAGCCATGTGACTCTGTGTTTTAGCTTTCTCATCTGTAAGAGAATTAATGAGAGCAGCTACTTCGCATACTTGTCCAAACTAAACAATTATTTAAAGCACTTGGAACAGCATTTCATATAAAATCATATATGAGGTGTAACTGAAAAATATGATGAATGTTTAAATTATAAAAAATTACCATAGTAAAAGACACATTGCTATTAATCCCCCTCAAAATACTCTGCCTCACTTTGAGCACATGTATCCTACTGTTCTTGCCACTTGCTGAACCAGCTTTGGAAGTCCTTTGTATATGTCTACAGCTGCACTGTTGCAGCTGCCTAAATGTCCTGAATCAATTCAAAATGTTTACCTTTCATGGTCATTTTGACTTTGGGGAAGAACCAGAAGTTGCATGGCACCAGCTCTGGTGAATAAAGTGGGTGAGGACATGCCATAACGTTTTTATGAGCCTGCCTTTCCACTGGATGACACTCAGCAACAGCATCCACCATAGTTTTGATCATACCTTGTAAACACACTCTTGAAAGCAGACTTCCGGAACTGCTTCCAAAAGTAGGAAGAATGGTAAGTGTGTCTGAATGGGGGGGGGGGGTGTTTTGAGGGAGATTAGTGGCAACGTGTCTTTCACTGTCAAAAATTTTCTAAAATTTAAACATTCACTATATTTCAATCACACCTCATATGCAAACGGCTTAGAATTGCACACAGCACATAATAAATGCTTAACAAATATTACACTCTATTTCTGTTGCTGCTTTGTGTCCTCAGAGATCCCCACACCAGGTATCTATCTTACTGCTATCCAGGAGCGAGACTGGGACCACAACACTAAAACATAGGTGTAGCCTAAAGAGCCACGTCCAGGGGATGACCTATGTAGTTACACAGTACACACCTATTTATCTGACATTTTCTCCAACTTCAAAATCAGACAAAGGTAACTTTTTGTGTGTTCCTCTTTAAAGAGTGAGGATGGGAGCTGTGTTCACTTTCCATCATTGTAATAAATCATCTCATAAAGGGGGGTTACTGTGGCTTGCGAGTTCAGAGGTATCTGTCCATGGTCACTTGGCCCTGAGACAGCACAGTGCGACACGGTGGGAGCTCAAGATGGAGGCAACCTGCTACCCTCATGGCCACAGGGAAGCAAAGAAAGAAAGAGACCGAGTTCCATCATCCCCTTCCGGGGACACCCCAAAGACTTAACTTCCTCCCATTAGGCCCCGCTTATTAAAGCTTCCGCCCCCTCCCAACAGCTGCACAGACTGGGGACCAGGCCTTTACCAAAGGGCCGCTGGAGGACATCTGAGATCCAAACTACAGCGGGCCCGGGCCGCTTCTTAAACTGTGCAGAGTCCCTCAGTCGGCTGAGTAATTCTTCATCCAGCTCACGACAGGAAAAACAAGGAACAAAGGTAAAACCTGTCCCGCTCTCCCATCCGGCCCCAGCGAGGAAACCAGAGTTCTCCTTCGGCAGCACCCTGCACCCACAGCTACGCCCTGCACTCGAGGAACGCTGGAAACCGAGGTCCCCGGGCCGGCTCTCTGATTCCCGGAAACGTGGAACTCCTGAGACTTTTCCTCTTTCTGCCACCTAGTTTGGGGCCCAGAGCGCCTACTCTGACGCACACGTGGCCAGAAAAGGCGCTCGAGGTCACAGGGAAGGGAGGCGCTACTTCGAACGAAGGGGCAGCTCGCGGGGGCGGGCCTCGGGCTAGGCCGGTTCGCTCCGGTCCAGGGTCTGGCCGCCCTTCGGAACCAGCCCGCGGGGCAGGGGCGGAGCTGGCGCGGGGGGGGCAGCGGGGCGGCGGTTACCTTTCCACGCTCAGGCCCAGTCCGCAGACGCGCGCCACGACCCCAGAGGCCCGCCGCATCCTTCCCGGTGCAGCTGGCACGCGCGGCCCGCGGGGATCCCCCGGGCTCGGGGTCGAGGCCACGGCCACCCGCGCGCTCCTCACTCGCGCTCCCCGGAGGTACCGCGGGCCCGCGCGCTCCCGCGCGCTCCCGCGAGGCGGCGGGGCGGAGCCTGGGAGAGGACACGCCCTGCCTCGCCCCTTTCCCTGAAACGGGGGGGAGTGTTCCCCGCCCCCAAACGCGACCTCCCCGCCTCCAGCCCACCCCTAGTTCCCCAAAGTTGGTTCCCCCGGGAACCGCAGAGTGGAGTCCGAGGAGGCTCGAGCCAGCTGGAACCGACAGTGCGTGCTCGGAGGAGGGAAATTTGAACTTTTTCAAAGTGCTGGGGATCGAACTCGTGAACTTTTTTTTTTTAAATGAAACTAATAAAGATAAATTGCGGGGGTAGAATGTAACGTGTGCATTTGTCTGTAAAGTAACCTGTGACTTTAAAATAAATGTAGCAGAGCGAGAAAGATAGTGGGGTAGGCACCTCCCTGGTGCCCCGGAGGCAAGTCCGAGAAGCGCTGTTAAGAACACCGATCTCTCCGTCTCGAACCTTGTGCTTACAAGGTTCCACTGAGCTAACCACTGAGGTAACCACTGAGCTAAATCCCCAGCGATCTCTCCGTCTCTAAACGCGCGTTTCCGACGCTCCGCCTGCGCGCTCGGGTCTGGTGCGGGGAGCGCCCCCGGGCGGTGGGAGAGGACGAGGCCCTCCACACCCAGCGCCGCACCCAGAAAGCGCGAGACAGGGCTTTGGGCCCCGTAGAGAAAACCCGGCCAAGGCATTAAAAAGCCATAAGCAGAGCCACCCTGTGCACACTAATGGCTCAAAGGTCCCCCAAAGTTCTTTTATTCGATTGATTCCTAAGTGACTGCTGCTAGAGTGGGACATCAAAACATTAACAGAAGAGCCTCGCTGGCCTTTAAATTTCCTGGGAAATGAAGTTAAATACATTGCAGTCATTTATAAGTACTTACGGTGTCATCATTTAACAGCCATGTAATGAGCTAATTATTAAAGAATTTAATGCCTTCAACTAGTTTTACTTTTGTTTTATTAGAAAGGTTTAGGAATGTAATTATGACAGGAAGACATGGAAATATACTGTTTATGGTTTTAAAGGAAACATCTAAAAACAGCGAAAATCTATGAAAGCTATTGTTTGTATAAATCAGTTGAATTTTTAAAAAGTCATGTGAAGATACGTACATTTGGAAGAAAATATAAATATAGAAGGAGGTTGCCTATCCATGTTTTCTTGGAGAGATGAGTAGTAATTTTAAAGGTTTGGGAAGACCCTGGAATGTTAAACATCTTAGCAGAGAAACACAAACTGTAATTTAGATAGCAAATGACACATCTGACACATTGAATATTCTGCTTTTAAAGAATATCTGGTGTTTTATTTTTCAGTAGTGAATTAAAGAAATAGGTATTTAATTTACAGTTGTTTGTGGTCTCACATCAGTTGCTGAAATAATATATTGTATCAGGCAAGATTAATTTAATAAGCTTTTCACTTGCCTTTTTATTCAATAAAAATATAAATTTTCACTCTCTTCTCATTACAGTAGTATAAACTCTTTAGAACGTACAGTGTTAAGTGTGTATGAAATGAATAGCTCTTTAAGTGCTTTATATTTTACCAGCTTTCAACAAGAAGTTAGAATATTAGAAACTATAGAAATTATGGTTGTGCAAAAAATAGCTATTTTGCAAACATTCTGAGCTTTACAAATGTTTAATGGTAACAAAGGCAACACTGTGGGCTTTGTTAGTTGGTTTCCATTTTCAAATTCAACAAACTAATATCCAAATATGCATATATATTACCAGCACCTTTAATGTGAAGTTAATCCATGTTATTGTTGTCCCAAAGCAACTGTAGAGAAATTTCATTATATCTAAAAAATAAATACATGTTAAGACTCCAGCGATATATTTAAGATCCAAATGCTCCCCACAAAATTGATACTTTTGTTTTTATTACATTGAAAGAATATGACTGAAGTTATCAGCTTCTTTCCATGTAATAGGGTATGTCCAATCCCATATGTTACAGTTGTGATTTAGTATTTTAGAAGCAACTTTCAGAGGAACAGTTTCTACAAATGTAAAGCAAGAATTCAATTATCTAAACTTCTTCCCAGTTCTATAATTTTATAATTTTAAATATTGTATATTTTATACAGTACCCGGGACAACCAACGTCTTCTAAAGTTCATAAATATTAAAAGGAATCAATGAGCAAAGATATTGCACCAGGCAACATTTTCTTTATCAGGTAGCCACACTCATTCTAAAAGATATATTTTGTAATATCACTACTTCTTAAGTTTTGTAAAGTTTCAGTAATTGCTGGTACTTAGAAAAAGCACAAATCTGGCTATATATATATATATATATATATAAGCATTTTAAAATCTCAAATATTTATTTCATTTTCATGAAGAAATTCATCTCAAACAGTAAATCTATGAAAGCTGTTGTTGCTTGCATAAATCAATCTAACTTTTTCTTAAATCATAAGATGACAGGAAGGGGTACAAGGAGGCCCAAAGCTCTTAAAATGTAAGATGTTCTGAATCTGATATGAATAATGATCATGAATATAAGATCTATCCAGTTCTAAACATATACTAATTTTTTTTGTACAAAATCTGTTTGAATCAATCATATCATCCCCTTGGATGATGTGATAGACTTTTTTTTCTAAAGCTGTTCCCTGTCTTGGTGAATGGCACCACCTGACCACTTGTACAAGACAGAGACCCAAGAATCTTTTGACCCCCCCATCCTAGCACCATTCAATTCCATTCTCTCAGCAGCTACAAGAATGATCTGTACGCAAAGCTGTACATACATCATTCCCTTGCTAAAAACCTTTAAATGGTTCTCCATCTGCCTGAGGATAGTCCTAATTCCCTCATTAGATTTTAAAGATTCTTTCTAGTCTGCCTCCTCCCACCCCCTCCACTTACTTCAGTCTTGTCTCTTTTTATCCTCTCCCCACTGCACCTCCTGCCAACTCTCCCTCCTAGTGGCACTCATTGTTAAATTACTCTGATTTCCCCAAGGGACAGGAACGTGTCTTTGATCGCTTACCCTGAAACAATCTTCAGTCCTTTCTTCTCTGGCCAGCTCCTACTATTCCACTGGGTCTCTGATTAGATGATGTCCTGCAGCTGGCTTCTCAGATGCTCCTCCACAGGTTCTCTAACCCTTTCATGGACCCTGGCACACAGTATTGTAATTATGTATTTCCCTTTATTCCACCGCAAGGTTAAGCAGCTGACCCATGTCCAAAAGGCAACTGCAAGTGGAAAGAGCCTGACCTTTGAAGTCAGACAGACTTGGATTCCAAACCCAGTTCCTGCATTTACAAGTTGTGTGCTTTTCAGCACATTTCCTAACCTCTTTGCATCTCAGTTTTCATCCTGTAAAGAAAGAAGATCATAATAAAGATTAATGAGAAAATGTGTGTAAAGAATTCTTCATAGCTAGGTGTGATGATTAAGTTTAACTGTCAATCTGACTGGCTTGGGAGCTGCCTAGGGGATTAGTAAAGCATATTTCTAAGTGTGTCTGGGTGGGTGATGGAAGCATGATCTTAAGATCTATCTGGTTCCTGGCCCCCTCCTCTCTGGTTCTGTTCCCCTGCTCTCCTTCCTGGCTGTTAGGACCTAGTCAGCTCTGCTCTACCACACCCTGCTGCTATGGTGTTTCTGCCTTGGAGCTAGGTAACCATGAACTGAACCCTCTGATGTCATGTGCCAAACTAAACTTCTACTTTTTAAATTGTGGTGTCAGGTATTTTGTAGCTGCAACAGGAGAGCTGACTAATTCTAGGCACTTAGTAGATGCTCAGGAAATAGTAGTTACAAATGATAACAATTTTGCCCAAAATCTGTTCCCAGACTGGACTCTTCTTTAGAGAACAGACAGTTATTATTCCAAGTGGACATAGATGAAAAAGAAAACTGATCTTCCAAAACCCAGAAAGATTCTTTTAGCTGTGTATAACCTTGAAAGTTTGCCTGACAGGTCTCTTCAGTGCCTCAGTTTCTTAATCTGAACATGCTTCATGTAATTAATGTAATCAAAGGATAAGCATGAAAATATTTTTGAATAAAAGTACCATTTTGAAGTGATATATTCCTTTGCTCATTGTTTGTTGAAAGAAATGCTATTTTAAAATATATGAAATTAACTGAAGGCTAATAAATCATAAATAATTTAAAATAGCAAATACTCTCTTTTAGTCAGGATGCTTAACATTTGTCTTTCTGCATCCTTTTTATCAGAAAAACTAAGTTGTGGAACAAGTTATTAGGAATTTCATCACAGTTTCTGCTCCCATCTACTATGATACTTATGAAACTGAGCAGATGAACAGCTACTATAAAACAGGCCCTGGCAATTAGGAAATAACTGTACCTTGTATAACATAGCCTTGGATGACTGAGACTGGGATTTTGTTACTATTCACATTTTAGATTTACAAACCATTAAGACTAGAAAATACATAACATTCTGAGGAGAAAGAAGGTTGAACACATAAATTTTTAACTATCTTCAAGTTCCACAAAAATGATAGTAAGACATTTTTGTAAAATGCACATGGTAAAAAGAATAGGGGAGGAAACACTGCAACAAAATATTATAATCTGGAAAACAGTAAATGAGAGGTAATTGACTTAGATTTTTTTTGTTTTCTTTTTTAATTGACAATAATTTTGTGTAGGGGTATAATGTAATGTTTCTAGAGATAAATACATCATGGAATGATCAAGTCAGGCTAATTAGCCCATCTGTCGCTGCAAATATTTGTCATTTACCTGTGGTAAGAATATTTAAAATAATCTCTTTTAGCTATTTGGAAATATATAGTATATGAGCTGTGTGACAGTGCTGTGTGATAGATCACCAGAACTTATTTCTCCTGTTTAACTGAAATTCTGTGCCCTTTGGGCAGACATTTGATTTAGACCTCAATCCTACACCTTCAGGGGGAAGCTAAGAAGCAGACTAGTTCCAGTAATGAGTCCCAGAAGTCTCGAGAATTTGCAGCACCAGATAACCAGGAAAGTAAAGACAAAGAGCAGTTGAAGGGTTGAGTGATGTTTGTTTAAGAAGCGGTTAAATCTTCGGATCACTCTTTCCTACTCTGTGCAGCAAATCTAGTGTCTCTCTACCACTCCATCGAAACACTGGAGGCTTAGTCCTAGAAAACAGAGATTAGATTCTGGACAGGAGGATATTAGTTAGCCACCGTTGAGTATTGTACTAAATTCAGGGGAATTAACAGAACATTACACAATGAATGTCAAGAACACACCCCACCGCTCCCCAATCCCTTATCTTGATGTGCTTCAGAATGAAAAGATCCAGGGTTATATCTTTCAAACAGGAGACTGGAAAATAATTCTCTGGAGAACACAAATAGGCTTACAATATATGTAAAGGTATCCACAAAGTGTCCTTGAAAACTACTCTCCCAATGAGCCTCATAGTTAGCATACACAATTTCCAAACAGCGCAGAGCTCCTAAATAGAAGCAAATGACCTAGGGCTGTGAGACATCTGAGGGAGAGCTACAGGGCAGAAATTAAAACAAAGGAATGGGGGAAAGGGTAACTTGCAGAAAGAGAGACCATAGTAGGCAAAATAAGGCTTTAAATAACTATAATTAATGTATCCAGGTAGGTAGGAAAAGTTGTTTTATCCATAAAGAAGAAAGATTAAGATGTTCTCTTTAAAAACAATTCAGGAAACCAAAAGGTCTTAGGAATTACAGATATAAAGCAGAAATTAAAACTCAACAGATGGAAAGGAAGACAAAGTTAAGGAAATCTTTCAGGAAGTAGAAAGCAAAAACGGTGCTTGTTTCGGCTATATGTATTAAACTGGAACTATACAGAGAAGATTAGCATTGACCTCTCATAAGAACAAGTAGTCTAAATTAATATAACTAAAGATAAAACAAACATACCTAAAGATATCTGTGAAGTGTCCCTGGACATTTTGATGCAATGATTCCCCTTTTGATTCAACAATCCCACTTCTGAGTATATATTCACAATAGTCTACATACATGTATTCATGAAATGTTCCATATTTTAAAGCATGATGGAAAAAAACAGTTGTGAACAAGAAGGTAGGGAAACTAATGTAAAATAGTGCAGTCACTATGGAAAATCTAAGACAGTGCTTCAAAAAAAAACCAAAAAACCCAGTTACCACATGATCCAACAATTCCACTTCTGATTACATACTCAAAAGAATTGAAAGCAGGGCATAAACTTTGTACACCTGTGTTCTAGTAGCTTTATTTACAACAGCCAAAAGATAGAAGTAACCCAAATGCCCACTCATATATGACTGAATAATCAAAATCGAGTACTCACATACACTGGAATATTATTCAGACTTTAAAAGGTAGGAAATTCTGACATATGCTATACTACCAATAAACTTTAAGACATTGTTCTAAATGAAGTAAGCCAGTCACAAAGGACAAATGTTGTATAATTATGAGGTACATAAAGTACTTAAATGTAGAGAGCCAGAAAGGAGAAAAGTGGCTACTAGAGACTGGGGCTGGGAATGATGGAGAGTTGTTGTTTAAAGGGTTCAGAGTGTCAGTTTGGAATGATGAAAAATTTGAGATGGATAGCGGCTATGATTACACAACAATGTGAACGTAACTTAGTTCCACTGAATTAAGCACTTAAGAAAAACCACCAATTAAAAATGTAATTTAAGAGATACATACAGAGGCAAATATTTAAAGAAATAACCCAGAGTTGGAAGCAGTTTCCTCTGAGGATGGAAAAACATCAGGGGA
Organism: Hystrix cristata; assembly: GCA_004026905.1. NCBI lineage: Eukaryota > Metazoa > Chordata > Mammalia > Rodentia > Hystricidae > Hystrix > Hystrix cristata. The sequence continues at coordinate 79,087 of PVJO010001578.1, forward strand.
AGCACAGCTGTTTTCAAAGAAGCTTTGTAAAATATTTATCTCTTGAATTTATGTGCACATAAAATTTTGATACAAACAAATGACACTAACAATAAATTCAGGATAATTTTAAGTCCACCAGTTTTACAGATAACCAAATGATGGAGATGCCAAGGTAATTCAAAAGAGTAAGTGGCTGATGAGGGCCTTGAACCAACGTGTTTTAAACTCTGGTTCAGCCATCCTGCTCACTACAAACATACTGGAGCCTATAATAGCACTTTCCTGCATGTCCTAAAATAAACTTTTCTGGGAGGCCTGCATAAGCCCTCTTAAATTATTTTTCTTCATGTTTTATTAAATGCCTAATACTGCAGATTTCTCCATATTGCTTAGCATTACTTGTTAGTGACTTTTTCCTAATCCAAACATACTTTTAAAATAATGTGCTTTTCCTCATTTTCTTCTAAATTTTCATAATTCAAATTGAATGGGATTTTTGGGTCCTGCATTTGGCGTTGCTCCCTAAATGTTAGGGAGACTTTGCTACTGATGAATAAGACACACTCCTTTATTTCTTGTGTGGAGTGTCTTGTACTAACTGATTCCAAAAACCTACCCATGGACACCTTTATGGCAATAGAAAATGTTTCCATTTCAATTCAACTGGAGTCACCAATCTAATATTAATTTTAATGTTAATATTTTCCATTAGAAATATGATATCATTATACAGAGCAGTTAGACCAAGCAAAAATATATAATTTACCATGCTCCAGACTTTAGAATGAAACCCTTGTGTGCACAGTCCTTCCAACAATAGCCCATTAGTTATCAGTTGAACTTATACTAAGATCATTTACAAAATCATTTTTTAAGGAACAATAAGGACCTATCATCAGCATCTCCTCCATCACTGGCAGAGTGCTTCTTCTCAGAATAGTGCTTGAAAAGTCATTAATCTTAGAACTCTAAATAAAAATTACTATGCTTTTAAGATACCGGCCATTATTACAATAGTGTAGATTGCCGTGTGTGGTTTCTTGTCTCATGGGATTGTCACAACCAGGTTGTGTGCCACTTGAGGGTAAGGTAATAGAAGACCTCATGAATAGTGGGTGTTCTTTAAGCATTTGTAATAAAGTAATGAATCAGAGCAAATCATGCAAAGTTAAATTTGAAATAGGTTTTATGGTCCATGGGTCTGTCTCTCTTTACAATAAAAGAAATACTAATAAATATTGAGTATGTGTTTATGTGAGACATTTTATATGCATTTGCTCACCACAGCCCCTGTAAATATGGTAGGCAAGATAAGGCAAAAGAAGGCCAAGGAGATCAGGTAACATGCCCAAGGTCATGGAGATCATCCATGCTTACAGGTGGACAGCACCCAAGGTCATAGGACTCAGAGCTGTTCTTTGCAGAAGCCCAGAGAGAAGTGTCTACTGTCTTACCTGTGTGATTGCTAATGTCAGTGTCAGGCCCAGAATTCAAATTGTTTGACTTCCTAACAGTGGTTCATTGTGGGACCCATGGATGCAAACTTTAAGTTAAAAATAAATTTCTGTCTGGGGATGCTCTTGACTATAATTACTCACTTTTATAAATAACAAAATTTGAAAAGACTCCATATGTAAATTATTCCTATAAAATTGTCTCACTGGAATACATATATGTCTTTCTTAAAACTAAAAGAATTAGCGTTGCTTCTCTCCTATTTCTTAAGCAAGGTGAAAGAGTCTTAGGGAGATGAAAAGACTAATCCTAGAGCCCACCTACAGCCAAGGGAAGTGGGACCAGGTTTCCTGCTTCCTTGGGCAGAACTGCCTCCCTGGCATTCTGGTTCTGTGTATTAACAGTGGCTTCCATCTCCCACGCTCTGTAAATCCATGTTCCAGACAGATCCTTCTGGTACAGTACTTTCCATTTCCCTAATTACTTTGATTTGTATTTCCAAATATTTTCAATCTATGATTTTCTCCTTCTTACTGTCCATATCAGATTCAACACATCCCCACATTCGTCTGTGTCCCCCACCCTGCGTTGCTCTGTGGAAAACTCTGCTCCCTGCTGCCATCTGCTCTCCTCCCAGTACTGCTGAAGGTTTCTTCTCTCCGAGGGAAGGCCAGGGGCTGCATGGCCCTCGTCAAACCCCACATGGTAGCAGCCATAGCAGCTCCATCACCAGCTCCACCTGACAGGCCACAGAGTTTCTGTGCTGAGGACCTTGGGATGTAGATGCCCCATCGCCTATCCGCAGAGCAAGTGACACAACAAATGAGGGGCAAACTTGGCCACTGGGAGACACAAGGCAGGAAGGAACCAAGAGACAAATTCATTTCATTTCTTTCCCACAATGAAATGCTTGGAGACATCCTAGTGACCAAAATGTCAGTCGTGCTTTCCTTTTTGCACTGCTTCCCGCACAGAGTGTTCTGCCGCCCTCTCTGGTCACCCCCTGCCCTTGCTGTCTGGAGATCGCACTCCACCCCACCAGTAAAGCACTAGCAAGGAGGCCTTGTTTCAGGCTCTGTTTCCTCCTGGGCTCATATCATGAAGGTTTCACAGCAGTAGGTGAATTTGGGGGGAATAAATATCCTTTTGCAAACTCATTAGCAATTGTGGGTGGATGTTGTTTTCTGAGACCTCCAGAGTTCTGAGCAGGGCGAGAGGGTGGGTGCAGGAGGTGGCACACAGAGGCAGAGGTCCTGATATAGGATTAGGGTGTGGCCTGACCTGGCTGGGAAGATGAACATAACCTTGGGGAGTGGCTTTGACCTGATGTCAGCCTGGGGCGCGAAATTCCAATCGCCCCTCTTCTCATGGGATCCAGAAACTCTCACGAGAACAGAATCCAGATAAATATGAATGGCACCACGAGTTCGCTCTCTTGCTGCTCTTGCTGCTCTTGCCGCTCTTGCCGCTCCTGCCTCGCTTGCCTCTCTCGCCCCCCTCGCTCGCCCTCTCTCCTGGCGCTCTCCCCTCTGCCTTGCACGCTTGCCTCCTGCTCCCTAGTCTCCCAGGCCTTTTCAGATTCCTAATTGCAGCATCAGCCAGTTATTTTACCCACCTGGCCAAACCGGTCTCCCTTTTGTTACTTAAGTAAACTTTCCTGCAATTCATTGCCTGCGCGAATAAAGAACCTGGAGATATATTTTCTAAATCCCCCTTCCCATCCGACAACAGTCCCTGGTGATCTTCATGGACCCCCATCCCTTCCTCCAGCTTAAAAAGGAGCTCAACATGTCGGCTCTCAGCAGATAGTTGACGGAACTTGGAATTGAAGGTCCTTAGTGGGTGGAGGCCATAGATGTGGATATTCTCCTAGGACACCTAAACAGTCACTACACATGGAGCATCAACTCATTGGATTGTTATTAAATTCAATGTCAAAAGCCAGAAACTCGCTCCCTTTGAAAGCTAGATGTTAGCTGTACAATCCTGGGGGGGAAAGGAGGTGAGCTGATGGAAGAAATGCTCAGGAAAGCAGTTGGCAGCCCTGGGAATTGAACCATAAACATGTGGCTCTGGTAACTTCGTAGGCTGCCTGGCTGGGACTCCAACACTGATGCATCTGATTCGGGCACTTTTGGTGAGGTTAAAAGTGCTAATATTTACTGTCTACTTTATCTGTTAATAACCACTACTTTTAATATTTTACCCTAATGCTCTATTTTATCCTCACCACAACCTATGAGGTAGATAATTTTATCTAGGTTTTACAGATACGGAAACTGAGAGGCTCATTAACTTGCCCAAGGCGCTCAGCTTGAAAGGGGCAAAGCCAGGAAACAAATCCAGTTCAACTGACTCCAGAATCTACTCTCTTAAACATTATGCCACTATGATATGGTTAGAACCCCCAGCATGTGGAGGGGACAGCAAAATCTTCACCATTATCAAGCTATTCTCGCTTAGCTTCAGAATTACCCTTCCATACCTGGGCGCTGTGCAGGCAGGGCTAAGATTCTGCAAACCATGTTTTTGCCCAGAGGGCTCATTATTAGCCTGTCAATAGGGGGCTTCCAGGAGACCTGAAAAGTTGGAAGCAGAAGAAGGGGCCTGTCTAATTCCTGTTAGCTTCTTCTTTCTCTTTGGCTTCTTGCTCCAGGAAGTGATACCACAGCAGAGCTTTCCCCCCTGGCAGAGGCAGCTCCTTCCTGTAGCAGTTTACAGTTTTTCCAGAACTTGTAAAACCATCTTCATTAGGTCCCATCAGACTGTAGCACCCACTGGTTGAAGGGTCCTCTCCGTAGAATTTAGGGGCCCAGTCCCCAGGTTCCTCCTGGGACTTCAGAAACACCAACATTGTGGAGCCCTTCCTCTGGATCTCTAAATTTTAATCACTGTGGCTTCTTCCCTTTGTTTCTTCCATCTGAGGATGGTCAGAACTCTGACATAGAGTTGGCTTTTTGTCTTTCCTAGTAAAGGTTTTTTTGTACCTAGTCAAAATTCTTCATATCAAAACTTCTCTGTCAAAATAAGAGTTGTGCTTTCTGCCTCTCGACTGGACTGACAAATGCACCAGCTATGGTCAGTCCTTGGCACTTGGTTTGCATCAGAGTTTAATAATTTATCAATAGCTCCTGAGAAATTGTCAGGGTTGGGGGGAGGTAGATATGGAATGAATCCAGCCAGTAAAAATTCTGGGCGAACAAAGAGATTCAGATCAACTTTCGATGTGTCATTCTCAAGAAAATAATGCTAAATTCCTCTCACCTGCCAATTCCTTATCTTATGCAGCAATGATATTCTAAGTCTTCACCTTTTATTGAATCAATATTGAAGACACATCCAAGCATCTGTTGTCAATAAAGGTCGCGATACATTTCTAATCCTATAAAAATTGAGAGGGTTTCAAAAATGAATGTACATAATGGAGAGCACGATCTTGCTAGGTGCGAGTTCTCTTTCCTAACAACATCTTTACTGTCCTACCACATAAGGGTGACTTGCTTAAGCTAGGTATTTTTGTGATATGGGTAGTGGGACATACTATAGAGAAGGTTGAGAAGTGCCTGGGTTCTAATGTCAGCTATACCACTTTATAATAACTTGGTGACCTTCAAAAAAGCATTAATTTCTCTGAACCAAGTTTCCTTATCTGACAAATAGGATTATTATTACTTTTTCTGTTTTGCTTACAAGCTTACTTGATTCACTAAATATTTTTTGATCATCTATAGACAAGATCTTGTGTAGGTATCCCAGAATATACAAAGAAATTAGTCCCTGCTCTGAGGGACTTTATAATCTAGTGTTTTTCTCTGCATCTAACAGTTAATGGAACATCACCTATCAGACACTGTAGTAGGAGCGAAGAATATAGCAATGTCTAAAGCGTGATTCTTTTCTTCAAGGGGATTACAATCTAGTGCAGAGAAGGACACAGATAGTAATTAGAACAAGAGGTAGTGTGAGCAATAAGAGGATGAAATGGAGCAGTATGGCAGGTAAGGAAGCAGAAGACCTACCCCCAGTTGAGAAGGTAGGGAGAGGTTTGTGGATCTACCACCATTTGAAATGAGCATAAACAAAATTTAAAGAAGGAAAGATGAAGGGAATGACCCCTAAAATGAGCCTGGTTAGCTATCCTAAGAGCCTGAAGTGGAGTGCAGTGAAATTAGAAAGAAGGAATGAATAGAAGTGATATTAGATGAGCAGTGCTTGGAAATCCCTGTGTGGCAATTGTGATTGTACGTGTGAGTTACTGATAAAGACACAGGGGTGGAAGGCACATGTGGTCTGTTTTCAGGGAACTTTAGATTAGCTGGAACTAGGAAAAACATGGAAGTTTTTTTAGTACAGTCTCTGTTTTAAAATACAATGTATTGATTAAAAAAATGGAAGTTACAGTAAGGCCACCAGATATAGCCTCTCATTGACTATATCTGCTGTAAAAAAGATGAATTGTAGTGCTCAGATCCCAAGAGTAGGGGCTGTCATGCCATGCAATGAGGTTGGTCAGGAGGCTGAGAAGGGGGAAATTGTTGGCAAGGGCTTTTATTCTGGCTTCTGTGCCAGGGTAAGCAGGCTTAGGACTGGCTAGCTTGAGTAATTTCGGTGGGCCCTAAGCACAGGGATTGACCCTGCTTATCAGAGAACTTGGTCCTGAGGTTAGGGACAGGGTCAGGCCAAGTGGCAGAGCATGTCGTGTGGGCTGATGGGTTGGTTTGCACCTGAACCTTTGAAGGGATCAACCCTCCAAGGTCAGCAAGGACCTACATGTCAAAGCATTCAATTACATTATGAAAATAAAAGAAATGGTTAATGTGATTTCTTTAAAAGTTTCTCAACTTTGTAACCCTGATGTCTTCACAATACTTTGTGCTTGTAAGTACAGCGAGTACACAGCAGCTATTGGATGATCAGGTTAATATAACCCCTCTTTGAGTCTTTCGTGGTGAGAACTGGACAGCTCAAAGCCATCCTTCATCATCAGTCGGGTGGCCACCCTCTCAGGGAAGCCCTTCCTGACTCCACAGACCCGGGTAGGCACTATTGCGGCAGACGCTGCCATGCACAAAGTCCCTCTCTGAAGATGGGTGACAACAGAGAGCCCTCAGAGACTGTCTCCAGTAGTTTGTAAATAAAAGTGGTGATCTTTTTAAAAATTAAAGGCACCACTAAAAACAAAAATGAAAAGTGAATGAGTGCCTATTTCTTTGAAGGTAAAGCTGCTTTACATCATAATTCATATCCCTCAAATTTCAAAAAAAGAAATTCAACTCTGACTTGCTTAAGAAAAAGAAAAGTGTAGGTTGATTTGTTTGATTAGAGGGCTGTCTTCAGCCATGGCTAGATCCCCGGCATCAAATGATGTTATCTGTTTTCTCTCCATCCTCATCCCTCTCGTGTCCATTCCCTCTATGTGCATGATCTCATCTTTTCTATCTCTCTCTCTTTTAACTGAAAATAGCCTGTCACTGGAGACAGTGGCCTTAAGCAACCCCAGCTTACCTTCCACTTACAGCTCTTAAACTACCAAAAGAGTAAGATTACCTTATCTTTTTTCCCAGAATTTATGAAAATTTTTAGAGAAGAAGCTGATAGACCTTTATATTGGTCAAGACTCAGTTTCGACACAGAAACCACACTGGTTATTTAAACAAGGAAAACATAACATACGTATAGTAGAAGGTAGTTAATTAAAAGTTAACCCCCTCTTTCTTTGAAATAAAAGTGACTAAAAACAAAGAGCAACAGCAACAACATAATAAGGATCCTAATGGGCCCAGAAATAATGGGAACAAAAGAACAGCTACTAACTCCAGGCTTAGGACCAGTGAACAAGGAACTAAGGACTAAATACCCCCATCCCACCACAGGGTGAGCTGGAAACACCTCTGAAAGGGTGTGCAGCTAGCACGGGAACCACAAGCTTGCAGGTAGTAAGGAAATTTGCCATAGCCACAGGCCAGTCATTCTACAGGTGCAACTTGCCCTTGTGGGGGGTGTGGGGGGGGACAGGCTGCATAAGCAACTCGCCTTTGCCAGGAGTACAGCTGAGCAGGGCTGTTGGGAAATGGCTACCGTCAGACTGAAAGTCACATTACTTGATCCAACTAATAACAACCAATTCATAATAACAGCTACAGACATATAGTGGTATTTGGCACAGTTCTAAGAGCTTTACAGGTATTAACTGATCTAGTCTTCCCGAGCTGAGAGCATGGCCTGAGGACACAGCTAGAGCTCCCCTGTGCAGTCCCTGGCCTCCCACTCTAACAATAATCGCACAGGATCAGATCTTAGAAAGCAAGTACCTTCTGCAGGCCCACTCCACTGTCTTCTATTGGTCAACTTTGACATTCCACTAGTGGCCAAAGGAGAAATGTTTGTAGGGCTCAGCTCCGAGATCACACGGTAAGGCAAAGAAGGGTGGATTTGGAGCTAAGAGACAACAAGTTATGCATAATCTTGCTTGGGTCACATGCACGAGCAGGAACAAATCACTGTGATTAGGGGAAGGTGGATTGTGATTACCAAAATCCAGTCCAGGTTCGTGTGCTGATTCTGTGGTGTAGCAAAAAGCAGGGAGAGCAGCTCTATGTCTACACACAGAATGGCCTCCCTGCAGAAAAGATGAATTCCTCTACCAAAAGAAAGGGAAAATGCTAGGCAAAGAATCCCGATAGGTATCCTTCATGTGTTGCATGTTGACTTTATAATGTCTAGTTGCATTTGGGGTTGTTAGTAAAGGAAAACTAAAGCCTTTCTTTAAGACTAATAACACAGTATTCCTTCATTCATTAATTTACTGGAGTGATGTTTATTAAATACCTACTAGGAGAGGAGCTAGTTCTCACCAGCACTGAACTATTCACCTCTTCCTGGACACAGGCAAATATGAAAAATTTAAGAGTAAAAATGGTCAGATGAGAAAATGGTATCTTTTTTACAAATTAATATGTTGTAAGAATATGTCTACAATTTTGTAACAAAGTTTTAAGAGCTACTCATGGTCAAATTGGAACAAAGCAGTACAGTCTAGAGGTGGTGAGTACTAAGTACAGAGCAAGACTGGCTGTATTAGACTTCAGCTCTGCCACAATGTGGCATTGGCAGGTAGCCAGTAACTTGTGCCTAAGCTTCCTCTCATGTAAAATTTGAACAATAATACTCATATCATCAGACCGTCAGAAAGATTTAATAAGCTAACATTTGTAAAGCTCTTTGTGCCCAGCAAATAGTTGGCACTTTGAGGCCATAACTATTACAATGGGTTGGTTATAATAGCTGCTATCAGAAATTAATTATTATTAGTTGCATATCAAGTAATGTGACTTTTGCTTCATAAGCTAATTTGAAATCCCCTCATATTTAAAAGTGTCTGCCTAGTTGCTTTTATATATAGAAGTACCCACAAACAAAGCCATTCTATATAAATAATTCTATTTTCATTACCTTATGTTATTGAAGTAGTTTCTTTATGACTGTAAACCACATAGTCCATGGAACCAAAGTAAAACAAAACAAAATTTGTTCTTGGTGTTTTTCTATAGCTTGTAGAAGAAAATATAAACCTTTCTACATCATTTTTCTTTGAACATTTGTAAAATTGTATGAAAAGATCTTCCTTGAGAATCACTTTGCGTGCGTGTGTTCTGTTAAAAGCATTTTTCTTCACAGAATACTCAGGATTTCTTTTTGGTTTTCCTGTTAAAAGGAGGCTGCCTCTGTGTGTTTTAAAATCACACCAGAACATTCCGAGCAAGAGTACTCCGTCGCCAGCTGACTCAGAGAGGCCTTCCTTCCTAATGAGGACGCTGGCACGGACTGTAAGCCTCTGAGGCCTTTCTCCGTAACACATTCCTCAATGTTCTTGGTAAACTGAAGGCATCTCCCAACTGCCTTGACGGTCACTCAAGGACTTGATGATGGGAAGTCATACACAATCAGAGCCTTGTGCTTAAGTGAAAGGGTTCTGGGGTATGGGTCTGAAAGAATACACAGAAGTTGGGGCCCAGCCTCTATTTGCACAGTGTCTCTCATGCACCTGCAGAGCACCCTGAGAACTTTGCCTCAGCAGCCTTCCAAGTAGGCCAACTCTAACCACACCGCGGCGTTAACTGCCTTGGCCCTAAATTCAGTGGAAACTTGCCATTCCAAAATTTGTGACCGTGCAGAAGAATTTCATCTTACCATTCGCTCGCATGGTTATCCCATTACGGAAGTACAACTACGGCACCTACTCCTCAGCAAATAAATTGTTCTATGGTTGGAAAAGAATGTCAGAAATGTAATGACTAGGTTGGGAGCTGGTTAAAGCATAATTTCAAAACTGAAACTCATTCCAAAACCTCTGAAAACAAGAGTAATAAAGATAAAAAATTTTATACTACTTTTAGACTTAGAAATTACAATTGACTCCTCCAGTCTGAGGTATTTTAGAACTCAGGCATCCATTCTGCAATCAACGCAAAAGTTAATCCACAAGTCTTATGTCTAGGAAATCCTTTTTTTTTTTTTTTGAGTAACTTGTCTCCTTCTATACTAGCTGGGCTCTGTCTACACATAGATGCGTTCCATTGCTTTACCCAGGATAGTGGACTACCTGGGCCTCATTAGTGCAACAATAGGTATTAAAAATTCTTTCTCTGTAGGAAACACATTGAGCAGGGGGGATATGTAAAATAAGTCTTTGCAGAAAAATGTCATTTTCCTATATTTCCCCCCATCCCCACTGATGATTCTATAGCATTTCAGAAAATAAACAAAGAAACTAGAATAATCTTTGGCTATGAGAAAAAACGTTTTAATAACCCTTAAATATCTGCTGAAAGAATCAGTGTTGTTCTTAATTTTTCTATAACCTCTATTTCTGATGTTAGTTTCCAACGATCTAGTATTTTTATTAATTCATTAATTCTTCTTAATAAAATTAAGGCTTAAAATATTTTCTTATTTCCACTTTTAATGAGTTTTCATTTGCAATTCTTTTAAGGCTTATCCTTTGAATTCTTTAATTTAGATAACACTTTGATAGCTTGTTCTTATAGAATTATTTAGAAACTTAAGAAAGACATTTATTAACACTTTAACATGACTTTTTGACTTTTCCTGTACGACTACAAATCAAACTAATACCATACAAATATTCAACACAATGACAAATAGTTTCTGAAGGCTGGTAGTTGGTAGTTTACATTTCATTTTGAAATTTAAAAGTTACAATGTTACTATGTGATTTCCTGAGCTTCTACTTTCTGTGTTACTTAAGAACAGACTAGAATACACAGCCATACTTTCCTTATTTTTTTTTTGTTTGAAGTAATCACAAGGAAATGCAGAGAGAGTTGCTGTATTTCTTCCAGAAGACCACCCAAAACTAACACATCTAAAGACCATGTCTTCAAAAATAAATAAATAAATAAATAAAGACCATGTCTTCAAGGCAACAAAAACAAATGGATACTGATACAGGGGATGTGACCGGTAAGCCTAACAGTTCTCCTCTCTATCTCTGAGGACATACCACTGCAAAATCAGCTAAGCAAAGAAATTTTAAAAATGATTTTTGATTAATTTATTTGTAGTTTATTAAATATTTATAAATAAATTAATGGTTGAATAAATGAATCCAAAAATATCCATTACACGCCAGGCCCTGCAGACTGCATATTTTGGACACATAGTGAGTCTGAAACATGGTTTCTGCCCTCGTGGAATTTACAATGGAACGAATCATGAAGTTATTCAAACAAATAAATATCTGATTATTATTTCAATGACAATGTTGATGAGTTGCTATGACTGCTTTATTAGTCTGTTCTTCTCCATATGAAGACTAAAACATCCAGGGAAAGGGAATAATTTAAATACAAAAGCTGAAAATAAGGTCACTTTGGGCTGCTGTCATGGGAAGTCTTTCCTCTGAAAAACTTCCTCTCGTGGGGTAGTTACATTGACTCCACCTTCTATATCTACTTGGGTGCCAAAGCGTCCAGACTTTTTTTTTATCCAGATATATCTTATATTCATTCCTTCTCTTCTATTTCTTCTGTTCCTCTTACCCAAATTGGTGCGGTAGATTTCCAGAATCACGGACAGAATAGGAGAACATGAAAGTAGGAAAAGACTCTAGAAACTGTTCTTCTGATGAGGAAACGAAGGCTTCTGAAAGTAAATGTTTCACCCATAGTTTAACCTGGCCACAGGGCTGTCATTAACTGTTCTTGACAGCCGCCATGGAAAACATTATCATTTGCTTACTCACACTCATTTTCATCCCTTCCTCCTTGTTAGAAAATCCTACCTCCCGTGATAGCAGCCCAAAGTGATATATAGTTTCTGTTCCCAAGATGCCCATGTGACCCAATTATGGCCACTGAGATGTAAAGGGAAACCTGCTACTAGTTTCAGAGAAATATTTTGCTTCCTGAAAAAAATAAAAATAAAAAAGAACCATCCTCTATCTTTCTCTTCCATTTTTTCTTTCTTTCTTTCACCTTTCTATTGAGCTGAAGCACAGCAGCCTGAGGACCACTCCCCTCAGCCCCCCAAAAGAAACCAACATCTAAGGATCAGCAGAGTGGACAGCACTTTGGGACTTAGCTATGAGCCTTGAGCTGACCTTAGGACCGCCTACCTGCAGACCTCCTGTTAGGCAAGACCGCTTCCAATTTACTTCATGTATTCTGGTATTTGCAGCTGAGTGCACCATGAATGTACTACTGCTTTATTACTTTGTTTCCCAGTCGCCCCACTGAGCTTCACGGAACAAGGAACTGCCATTATTTTCACTGCCATAGCCTCAGTTCTTAGAGCCCAACACTAAGTCAATCCTTGATAAAAATGTGCTAAGTGCATGATTGAATGAATGGCTCCAAATCTTCACTGGCTGTCTTCTTCTATAGGAAAAAACCCAAAGGATCAACCTGGCTTTTATAGGCCTTCATGATATGACCTCAATTTTCCTTTCCAGCATTATTTTTTCAGTTTACATGTCCTACAACTCAGGCAAATAGGACAATTTCTTGTCCTTTCCAACCCTGTCTTAGTCTTTTGTGCTGCTATAGCAAAATACTACTAGCTGAGTAATTTACAGAGAGCAGAAACTTTTTTCTTGCAGTTCTTAAAGCTGGGACGTTCAGTTGTGTGGTGGGAGCTGCCTCCTCCAGAGCAGAGAGATGCTGTGTGCTCGCAGGGCAGAGAGCACAAGGGCAAGCCAGCCAAAGGCTGTAGGAGGCCTCTTTCACGGGGTCCTTAATGCTATTCATAAGGGAGAAGCCCACATGGCCTAATCCCCTCTTAGCAGCCCCACTTCTTGATGGCTACACTGTCCACTGGCTTCCTCTGAGTTATGGAGGACCCCCGTTCACACAGAGCACCCCCCTGTGTTTAGGGATGCAGGGCTTTGGCCAGGGGATCCTTCCGTGCAGTGTGCTTCCTTTCATTCCTCCAGGTCCAGGTCTCTCCCACTGCACTGCTTCAGGCCCTTCCAGCTCTGTATATACCTTTTCTATGCTGGGCTCCCTTCCTTTTGTATCGTATATCACTTTTATACTTTTACACATCAATGATAATTGTTTAGTGTACTCATCTCTGCTAGCACCATCTCTCAACTCAAGGATAGCAGGTTCACCCGCACAAGAAACAAATGTAATGCTTTACTCTAGGAGATACCTAGTATATTTTTGTTTGTGAGCGAAGAAATAATTATGATTAAAGCGGACCCATTTGAATTTTCATTCTAAAAAATAATTAGACCCATGGGCTGGGGATTTAGCTCAGTGGTAAGAGTGCTTGCCTTGCAAACACAAGGCCCTGAGTTCGATCCCCAGTGCCAAAATAATAATAATAATAATAATAATAATAATAATAATAAAATTAGACCCAGAGATGGGTGCTCGTGTTCATGGAAGCAAAGATCTGAACGCACTGCAGGAGGGGAAGGAGACTTGTTGGAAGTGTTAGGAGCAGGCACCGATGCCTTTTCTCTTGGCGCTGAGAGCAAAGTTCTTAATGGAAGCTGATCCCAATCGATAGAGCCAGACAGCTGATTTATATAATGGCATCAAGCTGAAGTAGTGGTCTTTCTCTGCACAGTGCTGCTGTGAAAGGGGAAAAGGCTACTAGACTGGAATAACCAGGAGAATCCACAAGTAGATCTGTGATGTTCCCAATCAGGGAGCGGCAGGAGAGCTCCAGCGAGCAACCTTCCCGGGGCCGGGCGCCAGCTCTGACGGTGCAGCCAGCGCCGCTGCCGTGTTTTGGCTGCTGCCGGCCGCTGCCACTGGGCAGCTGCCGCAGTCAGGGGCTGCGTTCCGCTACGAATGAGAAGTTAGAGCGAAGGTGGGAACCTTGCAAATCTCAGCAAGACCTCTCAGAGAAAAAGGAAACGGAGAGCTTGAGCCAAATCGTCAGGCCAAGTGGAACTGGAGGAAATGTCATCATTGGTAAAGGAGGACTTGGAGAAGAAACTGTTCAAGCCGCTCTCTCAGCATCTGTACGAGTTCATAGAAATAGAGTTCTCGGTCCAGGACAGGTATTACCTCTGTGTGTCAGGTAATCCGCTCCTTCTGCTATCATTTCAAAACCTAAATCACCCAAAGATGTTTGGATGGTAGAGAGGAATTTTTTCTTGCATTTATTTTCCTATACATGTATGCATCTTCCTGAGTTAGGGCTTAACTCTGCTAAATTTAAGAATCAGGATTATATAGAGTGTTCTCTTTTTTTTGTTTAAGTGCTAAAAAGAAAGAAAGAAAGAAATTGTATTAGAATACTTTTATTAGTCTTTCAGAAATGAAATTGGACATGTACTTCTGTTTTGACTGTTATGCCCCTAACCTATTATTTAATTCATTTCCATGGCATGCAATTTTACTGTGTAAAAGTTCATTTTAAAAATTCGACAGGGAAGTCTTTGTATATCTTTAAACACACTGGAGGATTGAGTCATACAGCTCTTATTTCCAACCATGCCAGACAAGAAGATTTCTCACTTTTCATCCTAGGACAGAAACAAAACCTTGGGCTTTTCTTCTTAAGATTTATTTAGACTTGTGCTAGTTTATTTTGAAGAGAGAAATTATCTTTTAAAAATTGTTTCTCTTATGAGAAAAAAATACTTTAATGGTAGAAATTAGTTCAGGAAGATGGAACTTGAAGGATAAGGGAAAGTTCTCTAAACTATTTAAGCAAAATAAGTATTTTCTCTCGTGTTTTTGAAATTCATGAACAATGCCATGAATAGGGTTTTCACTTAATTCTGACTTGCATAACCTGTGATTTTTGTGCTGAATTTAGATAGAAATGCTTGCACATTTCTAAATCAATATGCAGCCCTCCTTCTTCTGGGTCCATCATCTTTAATACTTTTCTGAGTCTTAGGAGAAGAGTGCTTCTACACTTCAAGTGTTCATTGTATATTTGCCTTATTAAGATACACACCTAGAACAATTTGTTTTTCTCTTTTAATAATTAGCTTAGGCCTTTCTAAAGATGTCAAGAGGGAGTACTATAAGGGAAGTACGACATCTTTAAAAAAAGTGCTAAGAATTCTCTAAGATCTTTTAAAATTTTTTAAGTTTATTTTTTGCATGTCTTTTTTAAAACTTCAGTATATTAGTACATATGTATAGTACATAATGTTTACATTCCTTGTGGGAAGTTGGCACATGTATTTAACACTTCTTTTTTTTATAGGATTGCCCTTCCCTTTTTTTTTTTTTTTTTTGGTACATGTTTGCAGTATGTAATCTTTACATTTCTTGTATGGAGTTGGTACATGTATATAACACATCCTATTTCCTTTTTTTCACCCCTTATTCTTTCCTTCCCTCCATCTCTTGATCCCCTTCCCCTTTGACAATAATCAATCTCCCTACTTCCTATGATCTTTTATTTTGCTCTTCATTTTTACTTTGGGTTTCTCATGTAAGAGAAACCATGTGATATTTAAGCTTGTGTGTCTGATTTATTTCACTTAACATTATGGTCTCAAGGTGCAAAACTTATCATTTCTAATAAGTATAACAATACATACCAAAGGGTTAGTATAGTAATACTTTTATAACACATACTTTGCTCTACATATATAGTGTGAGGACTTGGCATATCAACAAATGTAAAAACATAATCAAATTAAGAAAAGGAAGGAAATTAAATAATGGAAAAGGTCAATTAAAATAATCTAAGGGACCATATTCTGCCCTAATAACCAAATCACTGTACCATTAGGTATTTTTACTTAATTTACTAGAGAAGATGCTAATTTTGACATTAAAGTTTAATAATTTTGTACCTATTTTGATTCCTACTTTATAAAGCTAACTTCTCATTGTATAATACTAGCACACAAATATTTTTAAAGAAAAACTGAAAAACAAGATAATCATAATAATCTATGTATCCAGTTTACCAAATATACCTTCCTGTCTCCCTCCAAACTATATAATTAACAACTCTTGTTCTCATGGCATAAAAAAGTCTCCTAAGAGATGAGGGAGAGAATATACTATTATATTTTTTAGAAGACTTTGATTTTTCCTTATGCAAAATAGAATCATTTCTAAAGATTCAATTCTTAGAAGACCCAGATAAAAGTTAACATTGAAGGCCATGTCAGTTCACTAACATTTCACAGCTGTCCTCTATATCGAATCCATTAATATGAGAGCACTTTTCCCCAACTGTAATACCTTTTTGTGGGGGAGGTGCTGGGGATCGAACTCAGGACCTTGTACTTGCTAGGCAAGCTGTCTACCACATGAGGGAACTCCCCAACTCTGTAACACCTTTTTATGATCACTATAAAACCATTTTGGCAGAACAGCTGTTTAAATGATGTTTGGCAGCCCCAAGTCTTTGGCCATGTTTACTCAGAACTTTTCCATGGACAGGAATAAGATAACACCATCCTTTTTGAGGTAGAGCTCCGTACCTTGAGTGCCGTCCACTTTCAGGGAGGAGAGTCACATAGTTCTCATTTTCTTTTTACAACCTACAGTCAAGCAGTTATATATTTTTGAGACTTGTGGATTCAGAGTTGTCAAATTCCATTATGCATTTTTCCACTTAAACAAAATATGTGTGGAGGTCAGCAGTGAAGCTCAGTGGTATAGCAGATGCTTAGTGAGTGGGAAGTCATATATCTCTATCTATCTATCTATCTATCTATCTATCTATCTATCTATCATCTATCACTAACTTTCTACTTATGTGACCAGAATTTATCTTCTTACAGGAGTCTGGCAACCAAAGTATTGTCATTCCTTGTTAAATCTTGATGACTTTCTGAGCAATGTCAAAATCAGATGTCATAAACTCAATTGTCCTCTCTATAGTTGGCTAGGATGTGCACCGGGGATTTCCTGGGACCTCAGTTCCCAGCACCTCAGGTTTGCACCTCCCCCTGGGATTGGCTGCCCCTGGCCCGCACCATCCACATCACCAGCAGTTCAAAGCAGCATCCTCTCATGAAGGAGGGAGAAACTCTGTTATGTGCAGGCACTAGGAAGAGATAAACCTCCTGTGCAGTGAGTAGAAAGGAGTTAAAGAAACTCAGAAAGACTCGAAACAGCATGTAGCAGCGTTCACCAAAACTAAACGGGAAATAGCAGGGCAGGGTGGAACAAACGTCAGAATGGTTGGAATCAGACAGCTCTGGTTGTGAATTCTGGCTGAGCTTTTCCCCCTACCAGCTGTGAAACTGGGACAAGATAATCAGCCTCTCTGATCTCAAGTGTTGACATCTCTGAAAATGAAAATAAAAACCTTTCTGTCTGCATAAAGTAATCTTCTATTAAATCCTTATTAGGAAAGAACCAAACATGATAAATTATATTCCAAATAAAAAAAGATTTTTTTAAAAAGTAGGGTTAAACTTTTAAAATATACAGGAAAAACATGTATAATATAAAAATATATGCTGAGATATGTATAACTATATACATTTACAATGAAAGTAAAAAGTAAAATATACAGTAAACCAATATGTGTATTTATTTAACAAATAATGAAGAATTGATGTACTATACTATATTACTTTTTTTTTTCTTTAAAATTTTCAAATTTATTTGGGAAAAGGTTTTATTTATTTTTATTTTTTTTATTTTAAACCAAGAACATGTATTGGTACATTTTACATATAATGGTTACATTCATCACATTTATTTTGTACCTGTACATGATGCATCTTGGTTCTCCCCCCTTTTCCCCACCCCTCCCCTCTGTTCCCTCCCTCCCTACTTACAGCAGGTTTATTCATAATTTTCCATATTTTCCCTCTCCCTTTTCTTTCCTTTGTTGCCTTTCTGCTTTTCCCCTTCTTTCTTTCTAGTACTCCTCTCCTTTGTATATTATCTTCCTTTTATATAATATCTATTACACCTCTTTGTCCTTATTTACAGTTATGATTTACGTTTTTAATTATATGTATATTCACATATAGATTATTTTTACATATTCTCATATCTTTAGGAAAACATTTTCCCTTCATAGGTATTAATTTGAAATAAGTGGTGTTTGCTAGAATTATAAAAATAGTATGCATAATTTTTCTACACCTCTTGGTTTTTGATGTCAGAGCAGAACTTTGTCAAATCATTTACGACAAGAATGTTAAATAAGAATAAGATAACCAGCAAAGGAGGTGGCTAAGAGCCATTTCAAAGGCTTTGTTGTAAATTTGTGAATTCCCAGTTATCTCATAAACAGAAAGCATAAAACTAAAGGCACTTTTTTTTTTCTTTTTGGCAGTACTAGGATTGAACCCAGGGCTTTGTGCTTGCCAGGCAAACATTCTACAACTATACCACCAGCCATTTTATTTTATTTTGCTTTGTTGTAACGTATTGTATTATATTCTGAGACAAAGTCTTGCTAAGTTTCTCATTTTAGGGGTGATGAGGTATAGCCCCAGCCCCTTTTATTTTATATTTTGAGGCAGGATCTCACAAAGTTGCCCAAGCTGGCCTTGAGTTTGCCATCCTCCAGCTTCAGCCTCCTGAATAGCTGGGATTACAGGTATATGGCACTGTGTTAGACTTTAGTGGCACTTAAAGAATAGTCTGGAAACCAGGCATGTCAGTGCATGTCTGTAATCCCAGCACTCTGCAAGGTTGAGGCAGGAGGATTACAAGTTCCAGCCCAACCTGGGCAATTTAGTGACACAGCAAGATCCTGTCTCAAAATAAAATATAAAAAGGGGTGGGGGTCTAGCTCAGTGCAGAGGCCCAGTTCAATCCCCAGTACCACCAAAATAAACAAGCAAAAAAAAGATGCCTCAGTTACAATCAGGATCTGCCCAATTGAGATGGGGCACAAACCTTGAACATCAATGTAGATTTTATACTTTAAAATCTTTGCACTACCTTTTTCTCCCTCCTCAATGCTGGGGATAGAACTCAAGGGTTCAGTTGTTATAGGCAAGTGCTCTACAACTGAGGCACGTCCCTGAAGTCTGTCTCTGTCTCTGTCTCTGTCTCTGTCTCTGTCTCTCTCTCTCTCTCTCTCACACACACACACACACACACGTATGCACATACACACACAGAAGCAGAGTATTTTGTAGAATATCACTAAATGTCTGTATGGAGAAATGTAAATAAAATATTCTGACTCCCCAAAGCAGGGTAATTATAGGTGCAAAGTACAATACTGAAATGATGACACTTTCACTTGGGTCTTTTTGTTACCTTGACTTTATTTTGACTTATTTTTCAGTTCTAAAAGGGCCAGTAGGCTGGGGATTTAGCTCAATGGTTAGAGTGCTTGTCTAGCAAGCACAAGGACCTGAGTTCAATGCCTGACACCAAAAAAAATTTAAAAATACAAAAAAATAAAATAAATAAAAGGGCTGGTAGCTCAGACTTTAAAAGCAAAGATGCTATCATTATCTCAACAATCAACATATCATCATCAATTAGTTACTCCTGATCCCAGTAGCTAATTACTACTTTAGAGAGATAAATGTGGAAATCACATTTAAGTCTAAGCCATGTCATTTATAGAGTGGAAACTTTATAGCACAGCTTTCGAAAGGAAAAGTGTTTTAAATTTCTCATTATCCAAATGATATTATTGATAACGAGCTAAGAGGGATAGCTGGAAAGCATACCTATGAAGTATCAGACATAAGTATTTTCAACGCTACTTAAATGCATTACTCCTTTTCATCTTCCTGACGCTTATGAGAGAGGAGAAATTCCTGTTTTGCAGCTAAGGAAACTATTGTTACAAGAACATAAGTAAATAGCCCAAGGTCACAGGTAGTAAATCTCATTATGAAACCCAAGTTCTTTCCATTATGCATACTGCTTCTAACCAGCAAGAATAGCTGCATTTTGTACTCATGTGCCAAACACTCTCCCACTGTACTAGGTAGTTCCCATGTATCGCCATATCTACCATGTGTACATGTGTCTGTGGTACTGATGATTGAACCCAGGGGTACTCTACCACTTAGCGACATCTCTGCCCCCTTAGTGAATATATTTTTCGTTTTGAGACAGTACTTGAACTTGTGATCCTCCTTCCTCAGCCTTCCACATTATGGATGATAAAGTTGAGGTGTACAGTGACTAACTCACCCAAGATCACCAACTAGGAAGTGACAAATGGAGGTTTTAAGTTCAAGCCCACTCGTGCCTACCCACTGTGCCACACTGCTTTCAGTAGGTACACTGTGAGTGGGCTAGAGTGGAGCCCTTCAAAGCCACCTTTGCATGAGCCCCATGGCATGGCGCTCTTCGTTTCTTTGGTCCTGTCCTGTATAATCACTCTCCTTCTCGTCCACTGTTTTTCCTATTTCTGTAAGTACATCAATAACACATGACCTAACTTGCTTACAGCCAATCACTTTAATATTTTAAAGACACCCAATATAGATCCAAAATTGATTTTTTTTAAAAATTGATTTTATGAAAATATTTCTAGAAAAATATTATTTGAAAATTACTATTTTGGTGAGATGAATGATAGTCTTCTCAACAACCCCAAGCCATTATTAATACACTGTAACGTGTCCCTGAGGCTTCTTTCTTCAATATCTTGTAATTTTTTCCTATTATTTGGCTTAAATAGTAAAATAATGGTTTACCCTTAAGATTATAAAATAAAAGAATCATTTATATGGTATTTATATGCAATTTACTTGTAAACTACTGTTTTTCTTCTCTTCTTCCAAATTATATTTAACCAATTGGTCAATTTTCTTTCCTTTTAGCCTCATGAATGATATTATTTTGCCACAGTAACAGAGGCATTTACTAAGGGCAAAGATTATTTTAAAATTAAAGCAAAAATAAATGATTGCTATGAAGTTAAGATTGGAATTACAAAAATGTCAACTAAAATATTTAAGCCAGAGCAAGTTAAAATTCTGAAGTTTCCTGAATCTATAGATGCCACTCTTGAGACCATAACAGAAGTTCTGGTGTTAGCTAAACCAGCTCTCCCATTTTCACTGTAACACATTTCTGTCTTAAGACAATGTGGTAAATTTCGACTTTGCCACTGCGTTAATGTGGAGATGCCATTTAATTTCAGCTGGCAGCTAAACTCGAATATGGAAATTAGGGATTGGGTCAACTCCAGCCTCAGCAGGCTTCTTTGGCTCATGGCTAAATTGAATGCTTGAAGCCTCTTTGGCTTTAAAGGAGGCCCTGGTGTCAAATTAAGGGGTTATAGTCTCTATGTGCTACATCCTTTGATTAAAGGTTAACTTTTAAAGGATGGTCTTTTCTTAGTTTGGTGTTAGTGGGAAAGTCCCCACCTCCAACACATCCATTATGGAACTTCCCAAGAGGATTTCCTAAAAATGTAAATGTAAGCCTGTCCATACAACTAAAAGTCTACACACACAGACACACGCTCACACACACATTTACACACACAGCCTTCAGAATAACATTTGAACTCCTTACTTGGTATTCCAGACCCTTTAGGGACTAACTCCTGCCTGCATCACTTCCTCCTGGTGGTCACATTGCAGGCCAACAATGCTAAATTCTCATGACAACTCCAAAGTGTCACATATGGTATGCCGTCATCCCCACACTCTCCTAGAGCTGCCCTTAGCCCTTTCGTCATTCTCCTGACCCCCACCACCCTTTACAGCTCCAATTACCTGATATCCAGAAGACCAACGTGTCCCTCCTCTGTGCCCCTCCATCTCCCTGTCCCTGCCTCATTCACAGCACGGCGAGCACGCATTTTCTGCCTGAACCCCCTTCCCCGCAGTTCACAGGAAGCAGGAGTAGTACCCTGTAGGAATTTAGTTTTCCCATTCCTAGCACAGTGCTTGGTACAAAAGGGCACTGGAACATTTATCACCTTAATGAGTTGAATGAGTGGCTTTCCAGTTAATCAGCTGATTATCATAATGCAGACGAGGCAGTGGTATTTGCTCCCTGAAAAATTACATCTTCATGCCATGTCCATGCATGTCTCCATATTTCCCCATCCCCATTCTCCCTCACCCCCTGAAGTAACTAGTGAGATATGAGATGCTTAGTTGAAACAAGTACATTATTATCCTTAGATGGATTTTGGGGGGTGGGGTGGGTTGTTTTGTTTTCTTTTTAGCACTGGAGATTGAACCTCAGGTCTTTCCACTGAGTGACATCCCCAACCCATGTTTTATTTTGAGACAAGTTCTCCCTAAGTTACTCAAGCTGGGCTTGGACTAGCAATCCTCCTGCCTCAGCTTCCCAGAGTGGTGGGATTACAGAAATGCACCACCACACTCAGTTTTATACCTAGATTTTGAGGTAGAGCTTTTGTCTGCATGGATACAATTGCCGCCTAGTAGGAGGAACTACCACCAAGACTTTGTCCTTAGTAAATGGGACATAATCAGCTGTACCTCCTCTTCAATGCATCAGCCTAGCACTTTCTCTTCCAGCCCTTTCCTCCTCCCAAAGTGAACATGGAGACCTGTGCAGATGAACCATGTTTTAGGGCTAAGAAGTATAAGTGGGCAGAAGCACCCACCAACTTCTGCACAATGTCTGAATGCTTCCAGACCAAGCCATTCATTGACCCTAGGTCATCTTCTGCTTGAGATCCTCTCCAAACACTCCCCTCCATCACTCCTCTGTCCCTAGAATGTGCTGTCTTGCCTCTTCCAAACTCGCAGAATGTGTGACCAAAATCATAGCCTTTTGCCTCCTTCCTTAAATCTCCCTTTTTACATCTTACCTAATCTAGGGACTAGCATGCAGTGTGCGCTCGATCCGTGCTAGTGACTGGTTAGGGGTCCTCTGCATGCTACTCTCTGCCCTCCCCACTGTAGAGAAACTGTCTTCGCGGTGGAAACCACAACATTACCCAGATCGGTTTCAGTGTCAGGGCTGAACTCCACCTCACCTAACAAAAATGACTTCATAGGGAGGTCTCCAAACCACTGGAATATTTCATCCTCTGGATTTCATAGCAGTATACCATCAGGCTGCTCTCTTTTCCGAGGCCCCCTTCTCAGACCTCGTTGCTGCCATCTCTCTCTTCTTCACTTCTTCTGACCTCTTTCCTTTGTTGTTTTCCCTGTAAACTTGGTCTTGAGAGCCTCAACACACACAAAATCTTGAATCTATATATCCATTCCTAAACTACAAAACTTTCATTCTCATTCTCTTCTGAGAAAATCTGTAGATGACTCATTTATATGTCAAAAACAAACTCATCTTTCCACCCAGCCAGCTCACCCTCCATACTTGGGTTTGCATCCAGTGTTGGGTTTCCATCTAGTGTTGTCAATGCCTCATCTGAAACCCTCCTCAGATTTGTCACTTCTGTTACCATTACCCGCATTCCATGCCTACATTATCACAACAGCCTGTAAAACAAACAAAACAAAACCTCTCACCAACTATTTTGTTATGATTTAGATCTGGGATCTTCCCCCAAAGCCTCATGTGTTTGGAAGGTGTTTGGACACAGGATACTATCCTAATCAGTGGATTAGTCCGCTGAAGGATCCATTGCCCATGTACTATTAGGAGGTGGGGCCTGGTTGGAGGCAGGTCGGGGGGAAGCCGAGGAAGAGTATGTCTCGCTCCCCACTTCCTCCCGTCTCTCTTCCTGTGCCACCATGATGTGAGCAGCTTTCCTCTCACTATGACCCTTTGCCGCGCCCTTTCTTTTTTGGAGCTAGTCAACTGTGGACTAAGCCACAAACCAAAATAAATCTCTCCTTTAAATTGTGTGTTATATATTGTCTCAGCAACAAGAAAGTAACTAAGTCCTTTACATATTTTATTTGCTTCGGTCTTTATGTTTGTGTCTTTCTGACGTCCATTTTACAACATGAGAAAATGAGGCCTGTTCTCTCTAGAGATGAAGTAACTTCATCACGCCATACTGTAGTGTCGTGACTTGACTTCTGAACACCTAATGCCCGAGCCCACTAAGCCACATTGCCTCCCCCAGGAATCTCTGATTCCTCTCTCTTTTCTTCTTTAACGCATTCTGTGCACTTCCACTGCCAGAAGAACACTCCTTTAACAGGGCACCATGCTATCAGTACCAAACTCAAGGAGGAAGGACACTGACCAAGCAGGTATTGCAGCATGAGCTTGCAAGTCAGGTTTGTCAGTCTGCTCAGACTCCCCTTTCTAGCAATGGGTCACCCTCAGAGGAAAGTGACTCTCTCCACCAACCCCAATTCTGCAGCCCTTGCTGTCCTGGCCAGCCTCCTATTTCTCCCATGAAGACTGGATTCAAATACTACAACCCCACACTGGCTTCTGTCATTTTTCAAATTCAGAGTCTCAAAACATTTTCACACCTTCCTCAACCTAGTTCATCCTATTGCCCACCACATGCTAACACCAACCAATCTATACAGTCCACGTTCTTCCTTCTGCCTTGGGAAGTTCAGCCTCTATTTTCTACTCATTTTTTCATGCTGTTTTTCTCCCAGAAATGCCTTCAGAATGACCACTGCCTTTCCAAACTACACTGATTTAAAAGCCTCATCTCAAATTCTATTTCTTCTGTAATTCCTTCTTTTATGTTATCAATCCTCTCCCTTTTTGGAACTCTTGTTGAACATATAATCTGCTCTACATTCCTTAGCTATCGCTGTAATTTTATTGTAATATAATGCTTTATATCTACATGAATAGGAGGGCATGGATTTTAGTACATTTGTGCTGCTGTAACAGAATACCTGAGGTGGGGTAATTTATAAAGAACAGAGATTATTTCTTATAGTTCTGGGGGCTGGAAACTGCGAGGTCAAGTCAGGTCACATTTTTGTTGTGTCATCCCTCAGTGGACAGCAGAAGGATGAAAGTGTGCGAGAGAAGGAGAAAGAAAGGCAGGAGGGAAGCAGGACAAACTCATCCTTTCATCAGGAACTTACTCCCACAGTTACTACCCACTCCTGAGACAGCAATCAATCCATTCTGGAAGAATGCAGAACACACAGTACTGCAGAACACGCACCTAATCACCCTCAAAGGTGCCACCTCTTAACACTATTGCAATGAGGGTTGTTTCCCCACACAAAAGCTTCAGGGGACACATTCAAACTACAGCAGTAAGCTAAAGTGGCACTTTCCAGAAGTAAGAGAAAGTCATTCCCAAAATCAAACTTGTCTTACTCTTAAAAGAATAGCCTGCAACTCTTTAAATGACATTAATCATTTTGAAAAAAAATTTAGACACCCGAGCCCTACCTGCCACCACTTGGTAATATACTATGAGATGTGACTCATGTGTGTTTTAGCTCTATCTCCTTAAAGAAACCATAAATTTCTAGAGAGCAAGGACCATGTCTGTTACTTGCCTCCCCTGTGGCACTTCTAATCTAATAAGCAAATAGCAACTACTCAGTAAATACTCCTTTTATTAACTCATTGATAATTTTCAATGCAGGAGCTTTGTGCTCGAATGTTGATTCGTCTAATGTGTTTATCTGAGACCAAAGACAAATGATTTTAAAAGCAGGAAATCATTTCCCTCATTTTGTCTACATAAAATAAGCAAAGATTTTCCACATGTTTCAAACACAGTACTAAAATCTTCTGTGCTGGCAGCACATTTTGAACACCAGAATTTGAGAGACCCACTTGAAAGAATTAAAAATCTCAAACAATGCCTAACAGAGCAACGGTAGCTGGGACGCAGGCACTTCTACATCCTAAGGATCACTGCAAATTTAGAAAAAGTAGCTGAGTTCTGTAGTACTGCTTGGTCACTCTTCAGTTCTGTGTTGCTATTGGAGCAGAACTGTTTGCCTTTCTTACCTCACTTTTTTCTATTGTCATAAATTGCAATTCCAAATTGTTCTGGTAAACACTTAGGCACTGACCGTGTCCTAATGCCAAGCCTCTTATTTCCTGCTCCAAGTTGAGCCCCATTCGCCACCACAAAGTTCAGTGCCCAGAGCACAGAGCTGCAGGTTCCATCTGACTGTCACTACCGCGGCTGGAGCACAAATCAAGTGCATACAGAGAGCCAATTTGGAGGCATGTTCGCAAATGTTTATATACACGAGGGCTCAAATTTGGAGTGCAGCTATCATGTGGGTTCAAAATCATTAAATAAAAAGGGCACACGTAAGTACCGAAAAATGTGACTTGAATAATTCATCATCTTTGAAGGGTTTATGTAAACTAAGTACTTTTCCATCCTACAGTGACCAAAAATGAAGAAGTTAAAATAGTTATGGTGAAACACTACAGAATAGGTTTAGATGAAAAATATGAAGTCACAAAAAAGTGGTCTTTGGACGATCTGCAGATGATTGATGGAAAAGAAGCAGATACGGTAAGTGTTACATTTTATACAGGCAATAGTAGGTGAACGTGCTGAGGATCTTTATGTTCAATACTCTATTTCGTATTTTCTTGGCATGTACTAAGTATTAAGATGACATTATATTATTCTTAAGTAGTGTAGATTAATTTTCTGAGATGATCAACCGGCTTTTTTTGTCCTGCTTTGGAGTTTAACTTTGAATTTTGCCTATTTAATTTGAGAGTGTCTTTCTCAAGTTCTCCTCTCAAATTAACACAATCTGCCAGGCAATTCTGAAACTTTGAGTGCCATTTTTTCAAATATCTGACCCTTCTGCCAACACTGTCTCCATCCCAGTTTCTTCTGTAAGTTTTAGAGATTCCTTCCCTCTGTCAGCAAGCCCACTTCATTTGCCAGAAGGATCATATTACTTGAAATCCCCCCAAAGCTTCGAGTTCAAAGGGGGAAAAAATACTCCCATGTTCCCCACTTGACCATTTATTTTAACAAGTAGCCTTCCCACTCTGTCCTTGAACTCTTCTGTTGATGAAGAACTCATACCCCCAGCCCTTGATCTTTATATGTCCACACTGCTTAATTAAGTACCGACTCTTAAAGTTTAGAATGCCTTATCACTCCAACGTTTTATCGCACTCTTGGATTTCCCATTGGGAAAGGTCCTACACATGATTCCACACCCCCAAATATCATTCATTACGGATATAAATAGTTGCAGCCATAACCCAATGCTGCAGTTGTTGGGTTACCCTATCTCCCTTCTGGATGGGACGCTCCTTAAAGAGTGGGACCATGGTTTTTTATTCTTCATCTTAGCCTGCTGCCTCATAGATATTAGGCGCTCAATAAATATTTGTGGTGTAATTGATGAATGAATTAGAACTTCATTGCGTTTATTCTTAATCCTAATAAATGTCATATTCTTAGGTTGGCCTATCACCTCTTCTAATATCTTGATTTTTGATAGATCTATAGTCTGATACAGATTTAATGAACAGAACATTTAAGACTTTATCCAAGTCCATAATAAAATTGATAAAGCAAGTAGGGCCAAGTATATACCTCTAAGTAACTGATGTTATCATTACTACTATGTGTTGCCTGCTACTATCCCACACTTAATAAACTCTTACGAGGTGCCAGGAAACAAGCTAAGCCCCTTCCATACTTATTTTTAGATGATCATCATAAAACTCATGAATTAGATTCTAGTACTCCCAGATAAAGAAAATGAGATTTAAAGAGACTGATTGAATAGCTCAAAGTCACACAACTATTAAATGGCAAAAGTGGACTTTACCCAGAAATGTATTAATTAGCCTTCTTCAGATTACTTGTTTAATCTCCGTAAGTTCATATATTTATTCATTCCTTTGTTCAGTCATTTATTAAGGATTTATACTATAAATTTTATAGTACAGTATACCACCTCTGAGGATAGAGTGGAGAATTAGCCATAAGTACTTAATTCTCCCTTAATTTATGAAACTATCATCCAATGTGAATATCTAAAGTTTATCCTGTACTGAAATAAATATATGTTTTCTGCTATTACTTGACTATGACCCAGAAATTCTAGTTTTAAAACTTACTGTGTTGGCAGGACTCTTTGGTGAAAGAATGCTGGATTTCATTGTTTTGTTTCCTAAATATTCACATAATATTTTTATAAAAATATATTTTATCTTAAATTTTACTTAGGTATTGGTTAAATATATTATTGCATATCCATAAGATGGAATAGGACACAACCATTACAAAAATGTGTTTCTAAAAGAATACCTCAAAACACAATTTCTCAGCATTTAATAATAAGCTTTTAAAAACTCAACTGAATACAAAACTTTACAGAACAGTATGTCAAATTTGCATACTTACTCTATCAAAATTATTGAAATCTACATCTTAAATTTTAATACAAAAATTATAGGTATATGTATGTGTGTAAATATGTGCATAAATGAAACAAACCAGCACTTTAATAGTAGTTATCTCTTTTTTCTTTTTCTTTTACTTTTCTTTTTGTGTGTGTGCTGGGGGTCGAACTCAGGGCCTTGTGCTTACTAGGCAAGTGCTCTACCATTTGAGCTAAATCCCCAACCCCAATAATAGTTACCTTATGTGATAGTTACAAATTATCATTTTCTTCTTTATACTTTTCTGTACTGCCAGATTTCTGTGCTGCTTTGAATTGTATCAGAAATCCATATCAAGTTTGCCAAAATGTAGTTCAGGAATTAACTCTCTTCACTCAGTTTTTGCCCCAATTTTTTCCTTCTCTTTTCCCTCATTTCTCAACTATTGCTGATGTCACAATTATTTTCTATAATTTTGGCCAATGCCTGGCAACATGTCCATCAAGCCTAGTGTCTTTGACTCATTTGAAGCATTTAGCTGTGTTCTATCTTTTTCTTACCTTGTTTGGCCTTTAATTTGCCCACATTACTTATTCCTCCCTTTCTGTTTGAAGATCACGATCTCTGATAGTGAAGTAAATACAAAAGAGAAGCTTAATTCTCCTTAATTTTTAATTTTCCTTACCACTTGAGGACCTTAATATAAAACTGCCAAGATAAAAACTATCTTTTCCAAAAAGTAGTTTTTTTAAAGATTTATTTTCTTCAGATGAAGTAAAATACCTCACTGTCCTGGGAATTTCTACTTGTCTGTCTTGGAATTGAAGTCAGCATTTATTACATTTTTCTCAGTGGCAATTGATACAGTTGTAAATAGAACAATTTCAAGCCAGAAAGTTGTCAACTAAAATGAAATGGAATTGAAACTGAAGTCAATTCGTGAAGCAGAAATAAAAATGATATGAGATTTGGAGACTGATTGAATGGTGTAGCAAAAGATGGGGCTTGTCTGACTGGCATTTTGATTCTTGTCCTGGCTGCCAATAACTATAAGTGCAGCCTGAATTGAACATCTCTGAAAACTATTACCCCAACTATAAGCACAGAATTACTAACTGGCTGGTAAGATCCTCTGTTTAGAATCCTATCAAAGAAAGAAAGTAGGAGAGAGAAATGAAGAAAGAGAGGAAAGGACCAGCATTCTATGTGCGTGCACACTCAGCCTTCAATTATTACATGAAAGGGGAAGATTAATCCTTTCTAAGGATCTCAAAAACATACAGGAAATTTTCCACACGATAAAGAACAAAAGTTTGGGAGAGAAAACTACATAAGGAGTGTGTTATTACTTGGTGATAGAATGGTTATTTCTTTTTATTGAGATTCTCTGCTGAATTGTCTGTCAACCTGCAATTATGACATCTCCTAAAAAATTGTGAGGTGTGACTAGGGGGCACTGCTTTTAAAATCACGTCACTCTTGTACATTCTTTTTTAAAAGTGCTGCTTTGTGGGGTTTCTTTTAATTAGTACTATAAAGCAAGACAATATTAACCTCAATATCACTCTAACAAAAGGAACTATAATTCATTAAACTCCATACTAAGCAGTTCATATAATTAAACTCATGTAAATTTCATAGTAACTCTGTCTGAAATGGAGAAAAAAGTGATGGTCATCCGGGCACGGTGGCACATGGTTGAGGCAGGAGGATTACCTCAAATTCAAGGCCATCCTGCACGACAAAGTGAGTCCCTGCCTCAAAAAAACAAAACAAAACAACAACAAAAAAAGTGATCAATAAGTCAAAATCAGATAAGTACAATAGTTCATACCTGGTTATATGAGAGAATCAAAAATGGTCATCTAACTTCAAGACCCATGTTCTTTTTCCTGCCTTTTGGAAGAATGCTCCTATTTGAAAATACATAAGTTGTATATAATGTTTACATACTACATGCTAATGAATTAATGTCCTTGTGGGGTTTTGTTCCCCCACGCCTCTTTGTCCTTTAGGGTAGTATGTACCTCCACTTCTCCTTATATCTAAGACTACCTGAGATCAGTTCAACACGCATAGGTTGGGAACTTAGTAGCTGCCATGGATAAACACCAGGAACACAAAGACAATGCAAAATCTTTGCCCTCAAAGAGAGTTAAGAATTAGGCAGATAATGAATGTAAAAGCATTTTATACACAAAAATGCATTTTGTACATTGTATAAATGCAAGACAGCTCCTCCCTCTCCTGCTCCCCTCTTTCCTTCCTCTCCCTCTCCCCTCTCTCTCTCTCCCTCTCTCTCCCTCTCTCCTGCTCCTGCTCTCTCTCCTGCTCCCCTCCCCTTCTTTTGTAAGGCACCGCCAGGGAAGGAGCTCTCCCTTTTTCCTCCCGTGGAAGACGGTGTCTGCGTACCCAGAGCCACAGCTATCATGCCTTTTTCGTGGTAACTCCTACCGTGCCTTTTAGGCCTGGCACACATTTTGCTGTTTCTATTGTTGTACTCAACTTTCCTTATACTTTTTGTGTGTGTGTGTGTGGTGCCGGGGATCGAACTCAGGGCCTTGCGCTTGCAAGGCAAGCACTCTAATCACTGAGTTAAATCCCCAGCCCCATTTCCTTATACTTTTACGTAAAACTTTAGACCTTAAAAAAAAAAAAAGTGAGGCATAATTATCACTGTGGTTAATAACAATAGCAGTTGTTATTGTTTTAAACTGTAGGACATGGGTTAGGTTTGATGTCTACTTTTCTTGAACACACTTCCACTGGAAATCTAGTAGTCCAATAGGAAGCAGTCTTTAGTGATTTGTCAGTTTCCGTCAAATGACCTAATGTCCTTGCTACTAACATCAAAGATAATTTCTTGCCGTTAATTTAAAAGTCATCAAGTTGGTGATCTGTAGTATGTTAACAGCTAACTAGCCATTTATATTTCCCCTACTTATCTTTCAAAGTAGCGTAAAAGACCAAAGTCCTAGTAAAGGCAGAGAGAAATCTTTTGTCCCTTCCAGAAGTCTGTAAGTGAATTTATTCTCTTCTTCCATCTCTACTCATTCTCTGAAATTCACTGTACTGGGGAGGATTGATTACTGCACATTTTATGATATGTTCCATTTGTACAATGAAAAAGACATACATACTTAATAATAATTTTTCTTTCTGTGTGTGGGGTGGGTACTCGGGATTGAACACAGGGCCTTCACATTGAGATACATCCCTAGCTCTTTTTATATTTATTTCTAGAAAACATCTCACTAAGTCACCAAATTGCCCGGGCTGGGCTTAAACTTGCAATCTTCCTGCTTTCAGCCTCCCAGAGTGCTGGGATTACAAGCTTGTGCCACCATGCTGGCATAATTTTTCTTATTGTTTACTTCTTTTAAAACAATTATATTTGAAGCAGATAGCTTTAAGAAACTCATTTGTAGATTTCAGAAATGTTTTATACTGATAGTCAAAAAGCATATCCAGAAGAATATGTTTATAGTCAAAAAACATATCCAAGTGAATACAAAAGAAAACAGGAAACTACTTTCATAGCTACAAATTAAATTGTGCCTCTCTTTCTCTTCTAGGACAATCCATTTTTTGATCTGCATTTCAAGAAAGTATACAGCTTAGAAGCATATAGTTGTGCTTCTAAATACGCCTTTGCTCGAACTGTAAATAAGCTGAATCATGCGTATCTTAAGAAAGACTTACAGATTGTGAACTTTGATTCTACTTACATTAATGATGATTCTATTTGGTCCTCTAATAACAAGGATTGCTTGGTCCTCATGAGAATATGCTTCTATGCTTTCAATCTTGTGTGCTTGTCTCTATGTCCTCTGCCACTTTGAAGATATATTCCATATTCTTTTATCTATGCCCTAGAAAAATAGTTCCCCAAGTGAATACTGATAGTCAAAAAATTTTCCTTTCGTCAGTGGCAACTATTTATATAAAAATAAAGTGATACTTTGTGAATTGCAGTGAAATGTGTTTCAATGCTATCATTCAACATTAAAGACTTTTTGGTCAGTGTATCCCCATGGTAGCTTTAGAAGGAGTGGCATGGTTTCACCAAATTAGCATTCTACTAAAGAGTATCAAGAAGTACCTTACAAGACATAACTTTATATAAAGATATCTTGTGTTCCTAGATAAGAGACTTAATAGTTTCAAGTTGTCAGTACTGCCCAAATCAATCTGCAGACAGTGCATTAACTATAAAAATTCCCACAGCTTTCATTGCAGAAATGGAAAAATCAAGCCTCAAAATTAATATGGAATTTCAAGGGACTCCAAACAGCAAAAGAATCTTGAAAAAGTAGTACATAGTTGGAGGACTAACATTTTCTATTTCAAAACTCACTAAAAACCTACTGTAATAAAAACAGTGTGGTACCGGCCTGAGAATAGACAGAGATCCAAAGTATAAATAATGTAAAGAACAAAAGAAAAGATAAACAATAGGAAGTAGGGAGATAGATCTTTAGTAAATGAGAAGGGGATCTTGAGATGGAGAGAGGGGAAGGGAAAAGAGGGGAAGGACAATGAAAAGAATTAAGCTACGTATACGTACCTACTTCCCACAATGAATGTAATCATTATGTGCTACAAACATAAATACGTTATGTATATAAAAAATAAAAATAATTTAAAAATAAATCCATGTGTTCCTGGTTAATTGATTTTTGACAAGGATGCCAAGTGTATTCAAAGAGGAAAGAATAATCTCTTTAATAGGTAGTGCTGAGATACAGGATAGTCACAAAAAATGACATTAGATTCCTACCTCACATCACATACAAAAATTAACTCAAATTGAACCAACAACCTAAATATAAAAGCTAAAAACATAAAATTTTTAGAACAAAACACAAGGATCAGTCTTAAGACATTGGGTTTGATAGTAAATTCTTATAAAATCAAAGCCATGAGAAACAAAAGAAAAAGTAAAAATCAAAAGACTTCATCAAAAGTAAAAATCTAGGGGCTGGGGATTTAGCTCAGTGGTTAGAGTGGTTGCTTCACAAGCACAAGGCCTTGAGTTTGGTCCCTGGTGCACGCGTGCACGCGCACGCACACACACACACACACACACACACACACACACAGAGTAAAAATCTTTTTGCATCAAATGACATTTTCAAGAAAGGGAAGAAATCTGCAGAATGAGAGAACATATTTGCAATTCATCTATCTAAAAAGGGTTTTGTAGAGAGCTCCTATAAGTCAGTAACAAAAAGACAGTCCAACTTTAAAATGGCAAAGGACCTGATTAGACATTTCTACCAAGAAGATATACAAATGGCCAATAATCACCAGAAAATATACTCATCACCATTAGTCATTACAGAGATGCAAAGAAAGATCAAAAATGTGGACTGATATACCACTCCACATGTACTAGGATGACTACTTTTTATAAAAACCAGAAATGGAAAATAACAAGTGTTTGTAAGGCTAAGGATAAATGGGATCTTAAATAAATTGCTGGTGGAAATAGAAAACCACGCAGTCACTGAGTAAAACAGTCTGGCAGTGCTCCAGACCAACCAGTCCCTGTGTATGAAAGCTGGCCCAAAGGCATGGTAAGGGCAAGGAAAGGAAGCAAACAGATGCAGGGGTGCACCGAGCACAATTTACTGGCGACTTACTGAGTATAGACCGGGGTGGCAGTTAAAGTTGGATCCCTGTGACTTGGGTTAAAAGGAGGGGCATAATATAATGGTCAGCACAAAAGTGACTTTATCAAAGCCAAAAATACACCTGGTTTATCTCAAGCTAAAATCAAAGACTTATGGCACATTCCTGGTTCTAATAGCACCACGGTCCAGTCAGGGTCTAGCCATAAAGTGCCACACATCACTCTAATTGTTTCGTTTGTGTACAGTGTGCTGCAAAACTATGCAAGGAAAACCAGCAGGGTTACTCAGGAGTAGGCATGCTCAGGACAGCTGCAGTTAGAACAAGTTGAACCTATATAGGCAGTTCCTCAAAAAGCTAGCCAGTTATCCAACAGCCCATCAATTCACTCCTAGGTATCCAAAGGAATTCAAAAGACCCAAAGGAATAAAAACAAGGACTTCATTAGATGCAGGTACACCAATGTTGACAGTAGGTTGGCTTCCTGGACTGTTCATAGCATTATCTCCAATACTTAGACATGAGAACAACATATGTCCATTAACAAATAAAGAACAAACAAAATATGGTATAGCCATACAGTGGAATATCATTTGGTCTTAAAAAAGAGTGAAGTTTTGATACATGATCCAACATGGGTAAACTTTGAAAATATGGTAATTTAAGCCAGACACAAAAGGAAAAATATTGTATGATACCACTGATATAAAATTCCTGGAATAGGCAATTTCAGAGGCAAAATAGGAGTTAGCAGAGACTTGGAGGAGGAAAACATGGGGTGTTCTTAATAAGTTTCTGTTGAGGGTGATGAAAACATTTTGGAAATGTGATGGTGGCCATCAAATTGAGTTAAAGTGCTGAAAAAAGACAATTTTACTGTTTTATATATATATATATTATGACTAAGACAATAATGTAATAAACCAAATATACATGAAACTGTACATTTGTGTGTGTGTGTGATCAAAATATATGGTGAATGTTTAATTTTTAAAATTTATTACAATGCAAGGCACATTGCCATTAATTCCCTGCAAAAATAGTCCCACTTGCTTTCAGCACACTTATCCCGTCGTTCTTGCCACTTTCTGAGGCTGTTCGGCAAGTCTTCCTTCATGAAGTATCTGGACAATGTGTGATAGAAGATACAGTGACTGCTGCTGCCGGGTGCCATCCACAGGAAAGGCAGCACAGAAGAACACGATGGCATCTTCTCATCCACCGTATTCACTGATCTACCACCACAAAACCCCCAGCACCCCCCCACACACTCAAAATGACCAGGAAAGGAAGCATTTGAATTGATTCCGGACATGAAGGCAGCCAGGACAGCTCAGTTAAAGGCACTCAGGAAAGAGGGCTCCAGAACCGCTGCAGAGAGTGCCAAGATGGATGGGATGTGTTTGATTTTTCTTGCTTTTGCTTTAGGAAGGAGGTGGATATCGTGGTCCCTTTTTACTTCTACGCTGGAAGCAGACATGTTTGAATTCACATTAAAAAAATGGTTCATAGCCAGGTTTGGAAAGGGGAATCCTGTTGCCAAAGTTGCTGTAGATTATGACGTGCCAGGCGTTGATGGGTGGCGCAGCACAGAAAGTAAAACGGGGAGATCAGCTTAGCTTATTGCGCAAAATATGTAGAAACTGAACACCATGCTTTTCACTTGGGTCAGGATAAATTTAACTGGGGACACAAAGAAAAGCTTGCTTATTGCTCCCTCATTAGACATAGGCAGATGGAGCAGCCGCGATCTGGAATACATCCTGTTTGGTGACACAGGTAAATCAGAGGTGTTGGTGGCTTCTCCACAGACGTGGAACAAATCACATTGGCCCTTATCTTACTGGCCAAGCTAGCCACGTGCCCAACCGCATCCTGGGAGGGCATTTAAGGGAAAAGCCCGTATGTCAGCTTCCTGATGATCCTGTTGGAAGGAATCAGCACTCAGGTAGGCCACCCCAGAGAAGTCGGTCTCAACATCCCAGGACAGCCAGGAAAGCCTGGTTCTTCTGGTCTCAATCTGGCTCCTCCAGAGAGCGATCATCTTTAAATTACATCAGTCAGAGTCAAAGTCCTTGGAGACCTCAGCTTGCTGCCTCTGTAGCTGATGAACAGTGCATGGGCAGCATGCGTCAGGCATCACCTTCCCACGAGGCTGGCCTGCTCATATTCTCTATGGTATATGTGCTGTAGCAAACACGCAGAGCCCTCTCCGTCAGCATGCAAGCCAAGTCACCCCAGCATCAGCCCGGCAGCTGAGCACCAGGTAACAGCGCACAGGATCCGTGCACATGCGCAGAAAGGAGTCGTCGCCCCAGGCGATATCACAAGCCGTGACTCTTTTAGCTGTGACTATTCCGAGCTTTCACGTGACTGGTCAGTGAGCTGTCAAGTGTATATTTGCTTGGACTGGCTTGCTGCCTTCTGCCTGTCTGCCATGCCACCAAGTCTTGGACCCAGCTGATTGTGGACTTGTTATCGGGTGGGTTCCGATATTCCTGGGTTCTTCCCCTCCTCCAGCAAAGAACAGGCCTAAAAGGCACGGTAGGGGTTACCATGAGAAAGGCGTGATAGCGGTGGCGCTGGGTAGGCCGACACCGTTTTCCATGGGAGGGAAAAGGGAGAGCTCCCTCCCTGGTGGCTCCGTAGAAAAGAGGAGAAGTTGTTTCCAGTGTTGTTTCTATTTATCGAATCGAAACTGTACATTTTAAATGGGTAAATTTTATAATATCTGAAATCTATCTTAACAAAGCTGTTAAAAAGAAAAAGAGGACTACTTTAAGGATTTTTTTTTTTTTTGGAGGTGGGGATCAAACCGGTGGCCTTATCCTTGCAAGGCAAGCACTCTAACCACTGAGCTAAACCCCCAACCCAAGAGGACTACTTTAATAGAAGAAAATACACATGAATTTTTAATAAACTGAGAGTAGGGGAACCTTTCCCACTTGTCTCTCAAAAATCCAGAAACAAAGGGTAAAATACAATAAAGTTATCTAAAAAGTTAAGAAACACACATAAAATATGTATAAAAAGCTGTAAAGCCAAATAAAAATCTGAGAACTAGGAAAAAAATCTTGCAATGTATATAAAAATATGCTAATATCTCTCATACGTAGTATGCTCCTAAGTTTGAAGGATTTTTAAAAAGATCAGCAACGCAATTAGCAAAATGAATGAACAGACAGTTAATAGAAGAAAAATTGCAAATCACACTTAAACATACAAAAGATGCTCAACTTTGCCCATAATGAGAGAAATTCAGATTAAAACCATACGGTGATCTCATTTTTCACCTACCAGATTGGCAAAAATCCAAATATTTGACAACACTCCATTGGATATGGAAAGTAAATCCTCTCCTTCATTGCTGTTGAGAATAGAAAAGGGTACAAATCCTGCAGGAGAGGAATGTGACAATATTTTGCAAAATTATATGTATATTTGTTCTTTGGTCCAGCCATTTAATTTTATTTCTAAAACTTTATCCC
Source organism: Hystrix cristata (assembly GCA_004026905.1). Taxonomy (NCBI): domain Eukaryota; kingdom Metazoa; phylum Chordata; class Mammalia; order Rodentia; family Hystricidae; genus Hystrix; species Hystrix cristata. The sequence goes on from PVJO010001578.1 coordinate 116,258, forward strand.
GTGGCACATGCACACTGCATGTCACTTGTTTACAAAAGCAAAATATTTAAAAGCACCCAGATGCCCATCAGTTGAATGTTAATTGAATAAACTATGGTCATAAAACAGTAAAGTGCCATATAGCTATGAAAAGCAGCAAATGGGACAGGCTTCTGGTACATCTTGGTTGGAGGTTGTGTACATGGAGAAGCTGTAGGAGGCTAATTAGAAGCAAGGCAGCTTATGCAGTTGGTTGAGAATACACATTTCACTTCTTTAGGTGGGCCCTAAGTTATAAGGAAGCGTCAAAAATGAGGAAGGTGGTCAATTATTAAGTCCTGACCATTGGGGCCCTTTGCCACTGGGCTTCTCATTTGACTCTCTGGACTAGCTGCTACAAACAGTACCAGACTAGCCTATCTATGTTTGTGTATATTGGAAAATTTTCATAATAAAACATTTAAAAATATATCTATTATTGTGAAACAAGAGAAAGGTTGATGATCATTGTGAAGTCTCTCTACTAGAAAAGGAGCCAGATTGTCTTGGGAAGGGCCAGAGCAGGGGAAACAAACTGAGAGTTGGAGATTTAGCTCAAGTGGTAGAGTGCTTGCCTAGCAAGCACAAGGCCCTGAGTTTGATCCCCAGCACCCCCCACCCCAAAAGACAAGCTGAAATTGTTCCAATGGCCAGCACTCGAATAATTTGAGCAACAAAACAAATAGTAATATAACCCAAAGAGTAAAATAATTATCTATCAGTCCATACTTGTAGAAATGAGTGAATGAATAAAGGGACAACACTTTCTTACAGTAGAATTCCAAATAACAAAAGAGGGAAACTAGTACTTGTAGACAAAATGAGGAAAACAGAAAATCACCAGACACCATAGTAATAGTTGCTGCAGGTAAGATCAACAAAGGAATGCTAAAATTAGCGAGTGAAAGGATAAAGAGAAAAGGGCTATTTTTATAACCTCAAAGAATCTTCCCTAAAATGTTTGTTGAATAAAAAGGGAAAAAACAGTAAATTTAAAGTGGCAGATCCCCGGTCAACATCACCTCAGCCAGGAGATCAAGACGTGAGTAATGGAACATATCAGTGTTGTGTGCCCATCAGGGTTGTGTGCCACCGAATGCAACGTGCTAAGAAAGGCTCATCTCCTCTGTAATACTTTTCCAAGTCCGTAACTTTGGTCTAACCATGAAAAAATATCAGACAAAGCCAAACTGAGGGAGTTTCTACAAGGTACCACTCTTCAAAATGTCCAAAAAACTTTTTTTTTTTTTTGAGTAGGGATTGAATCCTGGGTCTTGGCACCTTAGCTACATCCCCAGCCTGCTAAGTCACTAAATTGGCTAGGCTGGGATCAAACTTATGATCCTCCTGCCTCCCAGGTTTCTGGGATTACAGGCTTGAAAAAGTATCAAAATCTTGAAAGACCGAATGTATTAGTTTGCTGGGGGTATCATAACCAAGTACCACAAATGCACTATCTTAATGGAAATTTACTACCTAACATTCTGGAAGCCAGAAGTACAAAATCAAGGGATGAGTTGTATTTGTTCCTTCTAAGATCTGTGAGGGAAGGATCTTTTCCAGGCCTCTTTCTCCTTGGCTCACAGATAGTCATTGTCTCCTTATGTCTTTACCGCTTCCCTCTGTACATGTCTGTGTCCGAATGTCCCATTTACATATGGACATCAGTCATATTGGAGTTGGGCCCACACCAATGACTTCATTAGTCTTCAACCTGATTACCTCTCTATAGATTCCATCTGCAAATCAGGTCATATTTTGAATTAGTGGAGGTTATAATATCAACATATTGATCAGAGGGGACACAATTTAACCCATAACATTGCCTCTTTTGCTCAGCAGCTACTCTGAGAAGGCTGAGCCCTACGGACTTTCTTACCCAGATGAAGGGTAGAAAGATGGGTGGTCACACAGGATGCAGTCTTCTTGCCTGGGCTCTTCCTGGAGTGGAATTATTCAAGTTGTACAATAATATATTGCTTAAATATTTTTGCTTTTAATAAATTAGAAAGGTATGTTTCATTTAAATTCACACCAACGTATTGCATGAGCAAGGAAGTGGTGGCCTCACGGAGTGGGTATGTCCGATGGTCACCACTTTTCATTCCCTTTATCTCTTGAAGGCAGGATGAAAGCTGCTTTGCCTTTGGCTCTTGGCACATGATACAGTGCCTGCTCCCTATAGAAGTTTATATTCTTTGCTTGAAATGTGTGAAGTTTTATTTGGAAGCCTGCTTTGTTTTTTTATGAGACGGACACTTAAATTTTAATACTATATCTTCAACTATATTTGTCTCAAGATGTATTTTTTTATTTCTAAAGAAAACAGCAAGTAACCCTACAGTCCTGCAAATTCACTGACTAAGTTTTTTCAATTTAAAAAATGTTATTCTCGAAGTCTGGTTGTGAGAGAAGCTTGGAAACTCTCTTTTCTTACGTAAGCGAAGTAAAGCTGTGATAAAGATGACTGAGGGATTCCTTGGGAACTTATTTTCACAGCCTCTTAGAGCAGTTTATTTTTGATGTGAGAACAGCTATTTTTCTTTCTTGCGGGACTTTAGCCCAGGAAATTAAGAATTAACACAATTATTTCCTAGATATTATAGAAGTGCTTAAAGAGACAAATGTTTGCTTACCTTTTTTTTTATTTTTACCAAGAACATGTATTGGTACATTATATACATAATGATCATAATCAACATGGTTATTTTGTACCTGTATATGATGTATCTTGGCTTTCCCCCCTCTTCCCCTTCCCTCCCTTCCATTCACCCACCCCTCTCCATTTGCAACAAGTTTATTTACACTTTTCCATTTTTTTCCCTTTCATCTTACTTTTCTTTTAACCTTCTTCTTTATCCCCTTTTTTCCTATCTAGTTCTCCTCTCTTTTGAATACTTTCTCTTTTTTTAACATAATATCTATTATACGCCTTTTAAAGACTATTTCAAAATAATCTAACTGTCTACTCCCAAAATATCCTCTTAAACAAACATCAGAGTGAGGGAGAGAGACAGAACATTACTAAGTAAAATGATGGTTGCCAGGGTTAGGGCAAGGAGGAAATGGAGAGTTATTATTAATGGACGTAAAGTTTCAGTGTGGCAAAAAGAGTTTTGGAGGTGGACGGTGGTAATGACTATGCAATATAATGAATGTACTTAATATACCAAACTGTACACTTAAAAGTGAATAAAATGGTAAATTTTATTTTATGTAAATTTTAACACAATAAAAAGATTGAAAAAAGAAAATATCATTGAAAATGTTAAGAAAACAAACAATGTTTTCAAAATTTTTCCCACCCTAAGTCAGACCATAGGAAAACCATAAGCTGTCCAAAAAAATTAGCATTTGAGAATATTAAGCCAAGTAAAAATACACACAGTACTTACAACTCTCCACCCAAGCAGATATTGAGAAGCCCACAATGGGGAGCATCATTTTCAATTTACAGACAAGGAAACCGTGGCTTAGAAGAGTTAAATAACTTGCCCCAGGATCACTGACTCAGTAAACGATGAAGACCAGATTTGAACCCATGTGCATGTGTGATTCTAATGGTCATGTACCTTCCACAATTTTATGTCCACCTAAATTTCCCTCTCCAAAAAAACAAAGTGAATTTTGCAGATATCCACAGCTTTCAGAAACCTTTCCTTTCAACCATACTGATGGAAATTTGTTCCAGGCAAATTACTTTTTTACTGATGGTTTGTCATAATAGCAAAATTTTGTGTTGTTCTAATGTAGCCATTCTAGCATGGCAAGCTTAATGCAGGTCATTTGCGCTGAATTTCTCCTGATGATTGTACTTTTCAGTTTTTCGTGTTTTTTTCCCCAATGGGGTCTCTATTTCATGGTTTAATTATCTCATTTAAACCCACTCTTAACTTAAATATTTTGCCTAAAAGATGGAAGATTCTGTGGGAAATTAGGTAACAAGCTTATTAGAGAAATACCAGATTTTATATACAATTCTATGACAACTACAATTTTAACTTTTACAGTTTTGAAGAGTCATTCCACATCTCTCCTAGGAAGCCCTTGAATCTCAAGGCCCTTCATTAACAGTAAAAAATTGACTATGTATACTACCTGTCACTAATTAATAATAGCAACAACAGTCTTATCTTTGTACAGTTTAAGTGCCACTTCCAGAAAGCTATTTAATGTACTACACATATTACACTTTTGGCTTTAACTCTGCAGCTACTGGAGGATTCTGAGAAAAAGGTAATAGAATTTCATTCATTTTTTATAAAGAACCACTCTGGTACCTGAATTATGAACAGATTGAAAGACACAAGGATGGGAAAACAAGGAGTACAGGAGGCCTGTACAATAATTCAAGAGAGATATGATATTAGCAGGAAGGACCATGAGAAGTAGTGAGATTCCGAATAGACTTTGAAAGCACAACCAACAAGATTTCTTCATGGATTGTATGTAAAATATGAGACAAAAGACATGTCAAGGACTGGCCTAAGCAGCTGGCTAGATGGAGATGCCATTAACTCAAATAAAGAAAATTGGGTGTTGAGCAATGTTTGTTCTGCCTGTACCATTAAAATCTTGCCAGTCTTACCTCTGATTCTAGATGTTGCTGCAGTGAACAATTGCAGGCATCAACTAGCTTCACTCTCCAGAACAATGTAACAACCAATTACCTCTGTTCCTCTCCGGTGTGGGGCATAGCATCTCATGCCACAGGATGGAATATGTGCAAAAACCAGCCCCATGAGCACATGTGCAACTACAAGTATGCAAGGAAATCTTGACCAGTGGCAGACAGGAACTAATGGACTCGTGTTTTCCTCTTTCTTCTCTCCAGTGAAGATTTCTGAGACACATTTCATAAGGCTTGTCAGAAAACACCACAAGATCGACCAACTACTCACCTATGGCAGAGGTCAACTCAATAATGCATTCTTGAATTGGCTTCTCCTCATTCTCTATTTCATTTCCTCTGAAGCCCAACTATTCCCTGGGCTGACATGTCCAAGTAAACTACCAGCAGGTAAGCCTTTGTTTTAGGCTTTGCCTTCATGAAAACAAAGGCACCAAAAGTGACTCTAGGAAACACATCCTTAGCATCGGATTTGGGAGCCTGACCCTACTACTCTGATCACAAAACAATAAGAATTAGGGTGGTGGTAAGTGATAAGTGATAAATTACAAGTGGCACAATAATCCCAGTGTTACAATGACTAAGGGTCTCAACTACAGTAAATTGGAATGAAGTACAGGCAGAAGATGAAGCAATGGGATTATATGGTGCATACGGTCCAGGAGCATCATGGTAGCAATGATGATCATAAGCAGGCTGACTTATGTTAACCGGAGATCTAAATGAAAGGAAATTACAGGTTTGATTGATCCAACTATTAAAGCAGAGCACACCATGAAAGCAAGAGGGCCTCTAAAGTAATAGTAGCCACTCACCTAACTGTGCTGAAAAATCAGCCTCAGTAACTAATCATGACTTGGCAGAGTTATAAAGGAATCTAAATGAATAGCCTTGAAACATCAAAGCCATGGGCTAGTAACAAAATAAAGGAACTCTGAGATCTATAACAGGGATTTTTTTTTTAAATTTTTATTTTAGTAGTGCATTTTAGATATACATAATGATAACATTCATCATAGGGAATTTGTACTTGTACATGACATATCTTGCTGCTTCTTTTTTTCCATTCCTCTCCCCTCCCTTCAACCTCTCCTCCCCTCTTATTTACAAAATTTTGATCTATTTCTTTCCTTCTATTCTTTTTTTCTTGTCCCTCCGTTCCTTTTCACCTCCCCCCTACCTTGTTCCCCTTCCCATTTGAACAACTTCTTGCCTTAGAACAGGGACATTTGTGTTGGCTTTAGAATCTTAAATCTCTAGTGTTTTTTTTTTCCATCACTAGTGACAACCGTCTCTTTCTTCTTAATTGTGGAAAGCAGATACCCCTTGCCTGGAAATGATCCAAAGACTGTATCTATGGAAGATGTCTCACAATACGACTTTATTTTCTTCACCATCCATCCTTATCGTCACCTCTTTGTCCTCATTGCCTTGAGTCCATAACCAAGGTCTGATCTTAGCACAGCCTGTTTGAGGAACTGCAATCCCTTCTCTAAAAGGATTGGACAATTCCGAAGAAATGAATAGATTCCTAGATATATATGAATTACCAAAACTGAACCAAGAAGATTTTTTAAAGATCAATAATCCAATGACAGGCAATGAAATTTAAGCAGCATTTTAAAACTAAGAAAAGCCCATATCCTGATGGATTCACTGTAAAATTCTACAACAACTTTAGGGAAGAGCTAATGTCAATATACCTCAAACTCTTTAAAGAAATTGGAAGACAAAGAGTACTCCCAAAGTCATTCCTGGAAGCTAGCATTACCCTGATTACAAAATCAGACAAGAATTGAACCAAGACGGAGAACAGGGCAATCTCCTTAATAAACATAGATCTAAATTTCAACAAGATACTGGCAAACAGAATGAAGTGCATCATCAAAAAGACCACCAAACAAATCATCAGAAGCATACATCGTGACCATATGTGCTTCAACCCAGGGATGCAAGAATGGTTCCACGTACATGAATCAATAAACATAAAGCATCATATAAACAGAAGCAAGGGCAAAAATCACACAATCATCTCGGTAGATGCATAAAAAGCCTTTGACAAAATCCAATACCTGTTCATAGTTTTAAAAAAAAAAAAACCTGTGAAGAAAATAGATATAGAAGAATCTTATCTCAATCTGACAAAAGTCATATAAGTCAAACATACTGCCAACATCTTATTAAATGGGGAAATCCAAAAAGCTTTTCCTCTAAAATCAGGAATGAGACAAGGATGCCCACTGTCATTATTCTTGTTTGATATGGTACTCAGAACATTAGGTACAACCATCAGGCAAGAGAAAGAAATAAAAAGAACATATATAGAAAGCAAGAAGTCACATTATCATTATTTACAGATAACATGATCTGCTACATAAAAGACCAAAAAAGAATCCCACAAAAGGATTCCTACAATTAATAGCCAAATTCAGTAGCATAGCAGGACACAAAATCAACACACAAAAGCAATAGCTTTCTTCTACACCAACAATGAACTCAATGAGAAAGAAGTTAGGAAAATACCATTCATAATAGCATCAAGCAATGTAGGAATTCAAGCAATGTAGGAATTAACCTAATCAAGAAAGTGAAAGACCTGAACAGCAGAAAGATCAAAGAAAATATCAGAAAATCGAAAAGATTCCATGTTGCTGGATATGCAGAAACAATATAGTCAAAATAGCCATACTTCCAAAACTGATATGCAGATTTAACACAATTCCAATTAAATACTAATAGCATTCCCCACAGAACCATAGAAAACAGTCCTAAAATTCATATGGAATCTGAAGAGACCTGGAATAACAAAAGCAGTCCTGGTTAATAAGAGCAAAGCAGGAAGCACGACAATCCCAAACTTCAAGTTATACTACGATGCTTCAGTGATTAAAAAATCAAACAAAAAAACAAAACAAAAAATAACTGACACAAAAATAGACATGGGGATTAGTAGAAAGGAAGAGAAAATGCAAAAAGAATGCCAGGCACATTTGGCTACCTAATCTTTGACAAACTGGCCAGAATCATACCCTGGAGGAAAGATAGCCTCTTTAATAAATGGTGAAGGGAAAACTGGCTGTGCACGTGCAGAATATTGAATCTAGACCTGTCTCTCACCATGTACTAAACTAAAACAAAAAATGGATCAAACATCTAAATGTTGAAAAAGAAACACTTAATCTTCTGGAAGGCAAATAGGAAAAACTCTTGGAGACATAGTTGTAGGCAAGGACTTTCTGGACAGAAGCCCAGTCGTACAAGAAATAAAACATCAAGAAACAACAAAAGGGATTTTATCAAATTTAAAAACTTCTAAATGGCAAAAGAAACAACCAACGATGTGAAGATACAACCTATATAATGGGAAAATTTTTTTCCAGCTGTTCCTCGGAAAAAGGACTAATATTTAGAATATACAAAGAACTAAAAAAAATTAGATCCCCAAAATAATGCATATTTTTTGTAAAAGAGCTTTAAAAAATACTGTCACTGTTTTAATATCTTTTTCATAAATGAGGCTGGTGTGTCAGTACAGATTGCTGACGTTTTGCTAAAATTTGAGCCTGAATTCTCACGAAAGGAAACCAGACCACAATCGAATAGATAGGAAGTCAGATATTCAGAGCTTGTTGACCGAACGGGATAATTCAACAGTGGTGTCCTGTTAAACGAAGAAAAATGTACAACAACTCCGAGTTTCTCGCCTTCCATGCATTCCAAAGGGAGAGTCACCCAATCAAAAAATGGGTGACTAAAATGAACAGACACTTCTCAGAAGAAGTTTAAATGGCTAGTAAATGCATAAAAAATGTTCAACGTGTCTGAACATTAGAGAAATCCACAATAAACAACATCGAGATTCCACCTTACTCCAGAAAGAATGGCCATCATCAAGAAATAAAATAACAACAAACGCTGGTGAGGCTTCAGGGAAAAAGAAACCCTTATACATTTTTTGTGAGAATGTAAACTAGTACAACCATTATGGAAATAAATATGGAGATTCCCCAAAAAACTAAAATTAGAAATTCCATTTGGCCCATCTATTCCCCTTCTAGGTATCTTCTCAATGTTGTTAAAGGCATTATATTACTATGATACATGCATACTCATGTTTATGGCAGCACCATTCATAATATCTAAATCTGGAAGTGGCCTACACATCCATTGGCAGATGAATGGACTAAAAAATGTGGCATTTATACACAATGCAGTACTACTCTGACATAAAGAAAGGTAAATTTGAGTCATTTATAGGAATATGGGTACACCTTGAGACCATAATGTTAGTGACATAAACCAGATATACAAATTTAAATATCACACAATTTCACTTGTATGAAAAACCCAAAATATAAAGAAAGTACAAAATAAAAGACAATAGGAAGCAGGGAGATAGATTTCTTGTACAAAGGAAGGGGACCAAAATATGGAGAAAGCAGGAGGAAGGGGTGGAGAATGGAATGAAAAAAGAATTAAGATGTATTATGTACATGTACCAATTCCCCACAAGGAATGCGATCGTTATGTACTACAAACATGTACTAATAAAAATAAAAATTGAAAAAGTATAATAAAGAGAACTAGACAGGGGTTCCCATTTTTGGCAATAGTGACATAGACTGAATAATTCTTTGTTGTAAAGGGCCATCCTGTACACTGAAGATTGTTTAACAGCCTTTTTTGTCATCTACTCAGTAGATGCCAGTAGAACCTTCCGAGTGATGACAAACAAAACTGCCTCCAGACAGTGCCAAATATCCCCTGAAGGTAAAAATCATCCCCAGTTGAAAAATCACTGAAGTCAAAAGAAATTGCAAAATGTGCTAACATGCCCCAATAGAAATAAGATGAATGTGTGTGAGAATAGAGCGTTATGTCAGAGGAATAAGATTATAAGGGTAGACAGGGAAATTTTATAACATGGAGCCCACCTGTGGTTGATTGTGTTGGCAGAACACCTGGAGTAAGTTCTAATACACAGCCTTGGTGTCTCCATGAAGATTGGACATGATAACAGCCTATGTGAAAAGGGATTAAGATGTTCGAATGAGTACTAAGAAAAGAATGAGAAGACTCATGGAACCAGGGATGTTAAAATGAGTGTATTATGTGAAGGCGAAAAACCATGAATGGACTGTGTTTTCTATATGGAAGGATGTTGGAAATACTTATTTTGAAGTTACGGCACCTGCCACTTATTATGAAGTGATAGTTCCCAGAAGGGCTGAGATGCAAGTTGTCCTGATATCATACCATTTGTTCCGGCAGATCGAAAAGTGTTAAAAGTATATGATGGGTAAGAGCACTGGGTAAAATCTATGGAAATCTCCATTAAGAGAGTTATAACACAGGTCTCTAGTGTTCCTCAAGGCCACACCTTCTAAGGCAGAGGACAATGCTGCATTGAGAAACCTAGATCGATAGATGACCTGGATATTATCAGTCCCATCAAGCCATAAGTATGTAGCTTCAGAAGCAATCTACTGAAGCATGGAAATTGTATATGCATTGGTCAACTCTAGCATCACTAGCACCAAATACTTGACACACTTGATTTAAAGGAGAACAGGTTTATTCAACTAATGGTTTCAGTGGGTTCAGTCCATGGTAGATTGGCTCTGAGGCAGAAATGGCACAGTAGAAGGCCTGTCAGAGGAAAGCTGCTCGCCTTGTGACAGCCAGGAAGCACAGAGAGCAGGAAGAGCCAGAGAGAAAGATACCTCCTCCAAGGACATGCCTCCAGTGACCCACCTCCTCAAACTGGGTACCACCTCTGAACAGCACATTTGGGTATAACTCATCAATGGGTTAATCCACTGGTAAACATATCACGCCCATGATCAAATCATCTTCCAAAAGCCTCACCTCTGAACACATGAGACGTCTGAGGGCCATTTTATATCTAACCCATAACAGTATAGGATCAAGCCTAAGTAGGTACAGAAGACACAAATAAATTACATGAACGGGTGGTTCAGACTCCCACAGGACTTATTTTTGTAACACAGACATCTCTTCCTAAACTCACTGCTGTGGCCTCTGGGGAGTTTTTTATGACTACCTAACATAAAACATTTGAGTCTGGCCCACAGATAGATTGGCACATTTTGTTGGTCGTAGGTAACCTGGACTTTGCTGCACTTTAGCCCCATTCAGGGATGGCTCTAAGGAACAATTTCTTGTAAAGGGATCTTTCCAGCTGGCAAAGCTTGGAGCAGCACACATTACTATTCACTTTATATAGAGAGAAATGGCCTGAAGTAAAAATATTTATAGGCTCCTAAATTTGCCTTTGTTGCTTACAGTGATTCTGCCAATATCTGCTATCACCAGAATGATGGCATTCTTAATCAATACTACTTCAAAGCACTCGCAAAGTGACAATATACATATGATCTTGAAATATACTGATAAAGCCACATTTCTCATCATTAAGATGCAGTTATCTTTGTAAGGTGGTGGGAGGTCCTATTACAGGCTCAGTCAAGGTGCATTCTTGGGATTGGGTTGTTGTCCTATAGGATATGATAAATACACTGAACCAATCAATAAAATGTGTTCCCAACAGCTCAAGACTTGCCTCCAGAAACCCAGGAATGGGAGCAGGATTGGCCCATCTTATCACTCCCCATGACCCACTTGCAGAATCTGTGTTTCCTGCCTCTCAAATGTGCAATAATTTGTTCCCCAGAGGTTGAGTGGAGAATGCTTCCACTCGGATACTCAGTATGGCATTCACTGAGCTTAAAACTCTTGCTGTCACTTGGTTCCTTTGGGCTTCTCGAGGCAGTGCAATAACTTTGATTAGCAAAAGGATCAACTGTGATTAGCAAAAGGATGGGGATTGTTGTTATACAACCCCACCAGGAAGGAATATACATGGAATTAAAGGAGCCCACCATGGCTTATCTCAGTGGCTCTGTAGCCAGGGAGAAGTTCAATAGCAGCCATGGCCCAACTAGAGCAAAGAACACAGAAACAACATAGATCAGCTGATATCCTAGTCAAAGGCGAGGGAGTGGGTAGTAGAGGAGGGAGCTGATTAATACAAGTGTGGTCTTAACTTCAGTGCATCACTGGGAACTGAAGCTCCTCCCACTAACTGTCTTATTATTAATTCCTTGTAGAGATTGTGGCTGGTCATCACCTTGAAGGGCCTTTAGAATGCTTCTCTCTACTCCATGTTTCATTTCTCCTCACTTTTGCTCCCTGCAGTCAAACCCCCAAATAAATTGCTGCACATAAGCCTTTCTTGAAAAAGAATCCAGGAGGGGATGAAAGAATGGAGAATTAAATTTTTGGACACATAAATCTGAGATGCCTATGAGTTACCAAATGGAAATGTCAGAGGGAGAAAGTTGATACACAAATCTGGAGTTCAGAGAAGAAGCCTAGGCTTCTGAAACACAATCCATTTCCCACCTTTGCAGAGGATTACAGAATACAAGTAAACAAAAGCTAGATAACAGGACCAAAAACCACATGCAATTGTCATATTAAGTGCCCAGAGTAAGCGTTTTGGGACTATGATGAAAGAACGTAAAGAGTCTTTGTAAAGGTAGGACTAGATCATGCTTTTAAAAGGCAGGTCATTCAATGAAAGTGAAAACTATTCCAATCACCTCTAACAGAGCGTATTAATGTTAGTAACAAAATTTTCTACGGCTCCTGCTAGTTTTCTTTTCCACATTCTATCTTCAGACAAAAGTGAGAGGTAGTTGCACAGCCCACTTGTTTCTGTATCAGGGAATGCATGCTGGGTCAGTTACTCCCTCTGCATTCCTCTTGCCTTGTCTTAGCACACCGCGAACTCCTCTGGGGTAGCATTCACGCCCGAATCACCTCCATACCTGGAATCCAAGCACCTGGCATAAAGCAGGTGTCAGAAATTGGAAAAAATGAATCACCTGCCTGGAAACCAGCAACACTGTCATCTATGCCTCTCAAATTAAATCGTCATCTTGTTAAGATGTAGATTTGGATTCAGTAGACCTGGAGTCAGAAAGTCTAAATTTTCTAAAAAAAAACCCCATGATGGACAAGCAGGAGCTCCTCATCAGCCATGGTTCTAGACCTTAGCTGCAGAGCAGAATAATCTGAGAAAAGACTAAGAGTATTGAAGTCTAGGTCTCACCCCCGAAGATTCTGATTTAACTGATTTAAACAGTCCAAATTTTAAATCACGAGGCTCTAGAATTAACAGAGCTTGACATATACAGAAAAGAGAAAATATATTTCATCAACTTTCTTCTTAAATGAATTGCTGCAAATATCAGAATAAATCATATCAGAAAATGAAAAGAACACAGAGCACCGAATTCCCACCCAGGTTCCAACTCCGTCTCCGCCCTATAGAGGCCCCGACCCTGCCTTTCCTTGACACGCCCCTCCCGCGGAGTCTGGCCCCGGCTCACCAAGGCCTCGGTGTCACCACGCCCCCTCCAAGTCTATTGGTCTCTCCCCTTTTCCCGCCTCTTCTCCTTCCTTCGCTACAGGGTTGACTTCCGGCGTGGCGTTGGTCACGTGCCCGGATATGGGAAGTGGTGGGGAAACTGTAGCTTCCCGTTCGCCGTCTAATTGAGGGGTACGTCCTAGTGGCGGGGGCATCGCCTGTCAGTCTTGGAGGACCCGCCTCGGCACAGCCGGGCTTGGTCCGGCCTCGCGGTAAGCTTTCGGTCCCCGCTGCCGTGTAGTCTCGGTGACAGCGGACTGACGAGCGGACGGGCGGGCGTCGCGGTCTGAGGCTGCCCCTCGTTTCTGCTGCTTGCTCCGCGCGGGGGTCGAGCATCGCTGCCTCCCGGGTCTCGAGCTCACCTTCTCTATCCTGCCTGTCTGTGCAAAGTCCGAGGCAGCATCCTCCACCCCTTGCCGTCCTGGGGTGTGGGAGAATGGGGAGCTGGGAAGGCAACCCGTTTACGCCCCTCTACTGTACGTCCATCGGGTCCAGGTTTCATTTGTTTGCCAAAGGCCCGGATCATACGCTCTTCGGCGCGGACTGAGAGAGGAGGGCGTGACCATGCTTTCCCCCTGTCTTAATCAACATGTTATTCTGTATGTCTTAAGTGCGTTACCCTGTCTCCTTGTAGTTTCCTCTTCTGCTCCATTTGTTAAGGTGTCTCAATAACACCCACCGACCAGGTATTTGTCTCGCGGTGTGATGGCCTCGTTGAGTTTAAGGAAACAAGAACCAGTGTAGAGATAGCATTACTTAGCTGCCTCCAGAGCGTGGTCAGACATGGGTTTTTATACCTGGAAAATAACTTTAGGAGATCTCTAGTGATTTACTTACCGACATACAGAAAATTACTATGAATCCTGTAGTGTTAATTAGACCCATAGAATATAATGCCGCAAAAGTGCAGGTCTTTTTGTCTTCATGAACATGGCTAATGTTCACCTAGAATAGTGCTTGGTACTTGGAGAACTTCAATATTTGTGGAATGGATGAATGGTCACGTACTGCTTTGTATTATGCTTAACTCTTCTAGGAGGTGTTTCCAATCCTCTTACCCTTATCTTGCACTCAGTTGTTGCCCCACCACCACTAGGATTGAACCCAGGTCCTTTGTGCTGAGCTACATTCCCAATCCCTTTTTTTGGTTTGGTTTTTTAGTCGTTGTTTTGTTCTGTTTTCAGCCCAGGCTGGGCTTGAACTCCATGATCCTCCTTTCTCAGCCTCCCAGAGTGCCAGGATTACAGGCATTGGTCGTTGCTTTTGACCAGAGAGGGAGATTGATAAACGTTAATCACTATTAGTAACTTATTTGACCAGCTTTAACAGTTCAATTCAGGTAACCTCAGGAGATGTTTGTTAAGTACCTACTACGAACATAAAACTATAATAGAGAGGTTGGGGACTTAGCTCAGTGGTAGAGCACTTGCCTAGCAAGCACAGGTCCTGAGTTCAATCCCCAGCGCCACCACCCCCAATAATAATAATAGAGCAAGCATCTCTGGCCCTTCTCTCATTCTTTCTAAGAGGGCTCCCCAGCTCATGAATCAGACAGCAAGTGCTAAATTGTTTAGTAAATGTATTAAGTGCTATAGAAATTTAGAGATGAGATCAATTTGGATTAAGATCTTCATTGAATAAACAATATAAAATGTGAAATGTAATTGTGGTTTGGGTAGGGGTGACATATTTCCTGCATGGAAAAATGCCTAAGCAAAGATTGAAAGCACCAAATGAACAAAGTGCTATGAGTGGAAGATTCACATTGAGAACATTAGGAAAATGTGGTGAGATTGAACTTGGAGTGCTAGATGAGTGACGGCAACAGGAAGGAAGGGGAGGTCAGAGACTACAGGCTGAGATGAAGTAAAAGAGAGATGGACATAGCAAGAGAGGAGTTTTTGTGAGAGAAACAATTTCTGGAATTGGAGCAGAAATGAAAGTTTCACAGATTGTGTGAAATATAGAAGAGTTCTAGTTTACAGAGCTGTCACTGCCGCAGAAATGCATTGTAAATCATTCATGTGAAACTCGTATTTTTTCCTTTCCCATTGAAAGAAATGGTATTGGTAAAAATGGCTAGGCAGGCTCACATGTATGTAATAATACACATTTGTATCAGTAAATAGTCATATATACACACAAATGTACAAGAAAGATAAAATTGGAAAGTTTAAAAAACATGTAACTGAAGTTCATGTTTGAAAAAGATGCTGAAATACATATGAAAAAGATAAGTGGAAACCTATTTGTATAACAGCTTTATTGAGATACAGTTCATTTACAAAATTTACCCTTTTCAGCATAGGTTTCAGTTGTTTTTAGTGTGTTCACAAGTTTGTGCAAAGTCACACAATCTTAATTCAAGACATTTTCGTCAACCAAAAAGGAACTCCATACTTCACACTCATTAGCAGTAACTTTTCCATTCCTCATTCCTCTCCAATCCCAGACAACCACTAATCTTGCTTCATGGATATTGCCTAACTCTGGGCTTTTTTTTTTTTTTCCGGCACTAAAGATTTAACCAAGGGCCTTCACACTGAGCTACCTAGCCCAGCCCATTTTATTCTGAGACAAGATCTTGGTAAGTAACTTCAGTTATCCAGGCTGGGCTTGAACTTGCAATCATCCTGCCTCTGCCTTCCAGAGTGCTATCTTTATAAGGGGTGAATCACTACAGCCAGCTCTGGACGTTTCTTATAAATGGAATCATACAACATGCAGTGTTCTGTATTTGGCTTCTTTCATTTAGCATGTTTTCAAGATTCATCAGTGTCACCTGGCATGGTGGCCCACGCCTGTCATCCTAGCACTGGAAAGGCTGTGGTAGGAGGATGGCTACGAATTTGAGGCCAGCTGGGACTACATAGTGAGTTCAAGACCAGCCTGGACTGCACAACAAGACCCTGTCTCAAACAACTAAAAAAACACAACACAACAAAACACCCAAAAGATTGATTAGTGTTATAGTATGTATACTTCATTCCTTTTTTACAGCCAAATAATATTCCACTGTATGAATGTGCGACATTTTGCTTGTCTGTTGATGGACATTTGTGTTGTTTCCATTTCTGGCTGTTGTAATCACAGTTGGCCCTCCATATCCATATGTTCTGTAGCCACAGGTTCAACCAACCACAGGTCAAAAATATTTGGGAAAAATTTATGTTTGTGCTGAGCATGTACAGACATTATTCTCTAAACAATACAGTATAACAGCTACTTCTATAGCATTTGCATTCTTTTAGGATAATAATCTAGATGTGATTTAAAGTGCACAGATTGTGTGCAGATGCTGTGCCATTTCAGATAAGGGACTTGAGCGCCTGTCGAGTTTGATATCTGGACAAGGCCCAGCAGACACTGAGAGGTGATGCTCATGGTGCTGTAAACGCTCATGCGCAAGGTTTTGTGTAAAGGCATCTAAACTTTCCTGAGGAGAGGAATTGCCGGAGTGTATGTTGACTCTAGGTTCCACTTTCTGAGGAACTGCCAAGGTGTTTTTCAAATTAGCTACATTTTACAGTGTCACCAGCAGCACATGAGTTTCCTTTTCTCCACATCCTCAGTAACACTTCTTACAGTCTGTCCTTTTGATGTTAGGCATCCTGGAGGGTGTAAAGTAGTAGGTGTTTCACTGTGGTTTTATTTGCATTTTCCTAGTAATTATGTGTGTTGAACATCTTTTCCGGTACTTATAGGCTGTTTGTATATGTTCACATTTTTTATTCCATCTTTAATTGGGTTATTTGTCTTTTTATCGTTGAGTTATGTGTTCTTTATGTAAAAAACTAAAGATTGAGTATGGATCTTAATTTTTTTCCTTAAATCAGCTGTGTGCGTGTGATACAGTACTTAGTATGCACTTCCAAGGGTTTTAGATTTGATCCACACAGGTACTGGGATTTTATTTCCAAATTTACAGCTTTGTATTTTTATGATGTAGATATACAATGTGTTAAATCATTTTTCCCATGCTTGTTAACCAAGAAGTAGATCTTTTTTGAATGATAAATGGAAGAGTATAAGGTGGAGTGATTGTGAGGATGAGTTCACTATCAACACTTTGAATTTTTTCAGCTAAGAAAAGATGACAGCTATCAAGCATGCTTTACAAAGAGATATTTTTACACCAAATGATGAACGCCTGCTAAGCATCGTGAATGTCTGCAAAGCAGGAAAAAAGAAAAAGAACTGTTTCTTGTGTGCCACAGGTGGGTATTTAGTAAGAAAGATCATTGTTTGATGTTCTTTTATTCGTTAAGAGACATTTCCTCCTTTTACAAAATATTCTCATTGTCTCTATAATTGGAAAAATTGTTGGGCCAACAAATGAATTTCTTAGTTGCTTTTATTATTGAGTGACCATAAGCGAAGTTCTGTAACCACACGGTGTAAAGACCAGTCATACAGGGAGCATGGTGTGCTCACTGCTCAGTGTAGGGAGGCAGCTTCAGTTCACTTCGCCGTTGCCTTTGGGCCCTTCCTCATTCCTCCATTAACAGCTAACTGGTATTCTGAATTTGAGTTTACTCTTTCCTTACTTTTCTTTATCACATTACCATATATTTATAATTTCAAACAATTTATTGTTTAGTTTTACATGTCTTTGAACTTTGTATAAGTAGAATTACAGTGCATATATTCTTTGTGTTTTTTCTCAGTCATTATGTTCATAAGTTAGATTTTTGTTCTTTTGTACAGCCTTAATCTGTCATCTTCACTGCTGTACTCTACTACATGAATATGCCACAGCTTCCACAACCGCTGAGCGAGGGTGATGAACGTTAGGTTTGGTTCCAGGTTTGGCTGTTCAGACAGTACTTCTGTGACCATGTTTGTTCTTAACTGCCAGTACACATAAGCAAGAAGATTTTTAGGGTACTTAGATGTGGAATTGCTGAATCGTAGGTGTGTAAATGGCCAATTCTGCTCTAATACAAATTATTTGCAAAAGTAATTCTAGTTTTCATTCTCCTAAATAGTATATGTATTCTGGACTCTACATCCTAATCAACAATTGAGATTAATACTAATTGTTGCTAGTCTGGTGGGAATGAAATAGTATCTCATTGTGGTTTTAAATTGCATTTCCCTAATTAATAATGAGATTAAGCATCTTTTCATGACTGTATTATCCAGTTTCCTTGTTCATGAGATTTACCTACTTGAGCTTTTGCTCTTTTTTTTCACTGATTTGTACAAATTCTTTATGTAATCTAATATTAATGCTTTGTTGATTGCATATATCCCAATTTGTGGCTTGTCTTTTCACATTTTATGATGACTTTAATGAAGTTTATATTTTTAATTAAATAAAATTAATGAACCTCATCTTTTATGGCTTCCCCTTCTTAAATCTTATTTAAGATCTCCTTCCCAGTTATCTTTTAGGCAGTCAACAAAATACTTTCCTATATTATGTTGTAAGAGTTTGTAGCTTTTTCTTTTGCATTTTAGTTTTTAATTTACCGTGTCTGTATTTATAGTTTATGTGTATAAACTGTTTCTGGGTTTAGTTTTTCTTCTGGGTTTTCTTTTTTCTTTGTTCTTTTAATTTTGGTTTTGCTCTGATTTGTTCCTTATTCTTTATCCAAATTTTACAATCAACTTCTGAAGTTCCAGATTTTGTTGGGATTTTGATTACAATTTTTTTGAATTTATAGTTCACTTTGGAAAGAACTTACTTTTTTATGTTATTGAGTGTTGATATCCATACAGTGCAGTTCTTCATTTATCTAGGTCTTTTATAGTGACTTGTATAAGTTTCATGGTTTTCTCTAAAGACTGCACATATGGTGTTGGATTTATTTGTATTTTTTTCTTATTTCTTTTCTACTATTACAGATAATAGTCCCTATTAATATTAGTATGTTTTTTAAATAATTTTTTTTGTAGTGCAGGGATTCAGACCCAGAGCCTCTTGTATATTAAGCAAGCACCCTACCACTGAGCTACATTCCCGCCTAACCCCTTTTAGAAATCATGAATGGCTAATAAATATAATCAAATAATTTTTCATTTCATTGAAATTATTGTTTAATTTTCTCCTTTAATTTGGTAGTGTGGTGAATAATTGTGCTTGGTTTTTCAGATGAAAAATTGGGTCTTTGAAATAGCATAACTCAATCATGATGTACCATATGCCATTGGTCATAACATAGGTTATTATTTTATATCTTACTAAAAGAAAATATGATACTGCATTAATTGTTAAGACTTACCCTGATTTCAGAGCTTTTTAAATATGAAAAAAGTACATCTTAGACCTGATGAACTGAAGCATTATAATTTATAAATACCCTTGACAATACAGTATTTTGTTTTTAAGATTTTGCATTATTGTTCATAGTCATATGGTCATAATTTTCTTCATACTATAGTTGGCTTTATAGTCAAAGTTATAAAGTAAAATAAATTGAGGAGTCCTCCCTCCCTTGTTCTCTCTGTAGTGGAATAGCTGTGCGTCTTTGGAATTACTCATTCCTTGAAAGCTTGGCAAAAGATAGCAGTAAAACTGCTGGACTGATTTTTTTTGGGTGTGGAGGATTAGAAAAGATTTTTACTTTAGTACTTATAAACTTTACATATTTTCTGTTTTTGATTCAGTTTAGGTGTATATCAAAGAAAATTTTCAGGACAAACCACATATTTTTTCAGAATATCAGCATTCATTCCAATGATTCTCTTTTTGTTGCCAAAGTAATTTTTTAAGCGAGACATTAGAGCATGTCTTCCTAATTAAAACAGCACCCCCCGCAACTTCAGATAAGGGCCTTTCTGATCTGAACTCTCATCTTTTGTAGTAAGTTCATGTCTATCCACCTTATTGGGTGTACTGTCTATATTGAACTGCTTACTGTTGTTCTTTGGAATAGCGTTATACTTTTTCAAGCTTCTGTGTCTTTAAATGTCAGCCATTCTTTAGATTTTACTTCCTTCTCTTCCTTTGAAACTGGTCTGAGGCTTTGCTTCTCCAGGCATCTACCTCTGACCTATAGTCTGCTTTAAATGCTTGCTTTAGAATTCTGTGCATTCTTCAGTTCACTTGTTAGAAAATATTATACCTGTTTTGCTGTCATGTTCTAGGCACCTAAATGAGTGAATGAAAAGTGAATGAGGGCATCATATTTCTAACAAACATCTATGTTTTGCCCAACAGTGACAACTGAACGCCCCGTGCAGGTGAAGGTGGTCAAAGTCAAGAAATCTGATAAAGGAGATTTCTACAAAAGGCAGATTGCTTGGGCTCTTCGCGACCTTGCTGTGGTAGATGCCAAAGATGCTATCAAAGTATGTTTTTCTTAGTTCTTTGACCTATATTCAGAAAGTGTCTTTCACTTCATAATATAGTATTATGTACTCCAAGATGATTTAAATTTATTTTGTGAGGGCCAGTTTACCATCTAACTGAGAATTAGTCCAAAATGTGTGACTCAGCCTTCTACCTCCTCACCCCCACTCTAATGTGTTATGTATGTTTATTTTATCGTTTGTGCTTTTCTAAACCTCTGACTTTGCTTGTGCACAGCTACATAAACTAGAGAAAAATAACCTTGACTATATATATTTCTGTACTTAGATTAAATATACTTAGTGTAGACTCTGTAAATAAGTATGGATTTGAAAGTGTTTTATCATTTTAGGGTTTTTTTTTTAAATCTTTATTGTTTTGGTAAAAATCTCATTAGTAAACATGTGTAACATAACCAAAGCAAGCCAGCCTTATTTATTCCTCGTGGGTTAGTGTAGAATCACCACCTGAGGCAGCAAAGCTGGCCTTTTGAGGCCACAGCTTTGATGTTTGTGGCTCAAGTAAAGGAAATGATACTTGGTTACACACCTTATTTTGAGGATTTAAATAATAAGATTTATAAGAATATGAATCTTACACCTTATCCTTATGCCACACCCAAACTTAGAAATGCACCTTAATTAAAAAGCCTTTTTCTCTTTGCTAGTTTTTCCCTTCAGGATCCTGCTGATGTGCATAAGACATTGGTAAAGCAATCTGGCAAAATAAAATTCTGGTTTTACTCTTAACCTTGGCATAAATCTCTCAGAATCAAAAAACCAAACAAAATGAACAGGTAGAATCAGGTGTAGGAAAGAGAAGCAAAAAAAATTTCAAACAAGCCTTATCTGTATGATTCAGAGTTCTTCCAAATGCAGAAATATCTTTTTTTCTTAAGTATTTTAGGTAAACTAAACCTTTGCTTTATCCCTAAGAAACACTCAATTTTTAGAAAAATAAGGAAACAGTTTGACAAGTGCTGGAAAAGAAGGGGTTTGGGAGGAAGTTTGGAAAGAAAACTAGAGTGTTTTTTTTTTTTTAAAACTGCAGTAAATTCTGTTACTATGGGAGAAGGATCAAGTATTGGGACTTTCTTGGTAGGTTTCTGTTTAAAACAGAAACATTTTAGAAATGCACCTTAATTAAAAAGCCTTTTTCTCTTTGCTAGTTTTTCCCTTCAGGATCCTGCTGATGTGCATAATTTGCTAACACTGCTGAATGCTTATTTGAATGCTCTCTCAAAGCTGACGCCTCTGCTGATTTGCTTAATGGATTTTTTTCCTACTTTATGTAGGCACGTTGTTGTGTGTATACTATATATGGATATAAAACATAAAATTTTTATACATAGCCTAACATTAGCCATTTAGTATCACACATTGATTTGTGTGAATGTTGCCACTAGAGCACTCAGCTGCTTTTATGGCATTATGGGAAGTATTCCCAGGGAAGAGATCATTTCCCATCAAGTTTCATGTTAGTTGCCAATACTCTTAAATTTTTTTTATAAGTAATAATGTAATTATCTTTTCATTGTAAATGCAAGTTTTTAATTTTTGATACTTAATTCTGCTTATTAAGCTATAAGTTGAACTAATTAGTAGTTCCATGTTACTGTTATATGATTAGTGTAGCAAAAATCAAATCCTGATCCTTAAAATATCCTTTGTACAAATACTTGTAAAAGTAAAAACCTCATATAACTTCCCTTTCTTTTAAGGTCTCTGTATTCACATTTTGTCTGCCCTACAGAGGCCTTAAATGAATGAAATAGATTATTCTTCTATTTTGTAGAACATTTGTATATTATCTTTTTACCTTATAGAGCATCTTGAGTCTATTTTTTAATTTCTTAGAAGCGAAGAAAAATATACATTCATATATTTTCATTTTTCATGTAATGATTAAGTAGTTCTACATTCAAGGAAGAAATATTAGCTCATTATAGAATTTACCACTGGAACCGAGAAAATGCATCATTTAATTCTCTCAGATTGGTTCAACATCTTTGTCACTTGAAAGGATTTTGAGGCCTACCAGCAACTTTCACTTTTCAGACACCTATAATTATTCTGTATTTTCAAAATAGAAAACAGGTGCAGCCCCTTCTTTTCACCTCACTTGTTCTTGAAAAATACGCCAGAGTGTGGATTGTGTGTTTTTATCATGTATTATTATTATTAGAAGATTCATTCTGTATCACGGAGTTAGTGTCAAATCACAGTTAGCATTTTTGGGTTTGTTTTTGGTTCTGGGGGTTAAACCCAGGGCCTCACACATGCTAACAAGCACTCCACCACAAAGCTATACCGCCAACCCAATAATATATTATCAAAGAAAAGATGTAATTCTAAAACTTTATGGACAGTTTAAAAAGAAAAATTAGGTCCACACTGAAACTAGAGTCCACTGTCATCTTTTTGGCAAGGACCCTGGGCCGTGCAGCCACTAAGTGTACAACCTGTACCTAAACTGCAAGGGCACAGGAAGAGATAGTGTGTTGCAATTTTTCATCCAGTTTCCTTTGAGTGGTCAAAAAGTTTTTGCTATGAAGTGAATTGTCTGAACTGTTCTCTTCAAGTCACCTGACTTTTACTTACCTTCTTTTCCCTACCAACAGTTTCAATTCCTTTTTTAAATAAAGATTTTACATTATTAATGAAAGAGATATGATTAAAAAAACAAAAACCTTTGTGTATTTTTATTTCAGGAAAATCCTGAATTTGACTTACATTTTGAAAAAATATATAAATGGGTTGCCAGCAGCACTGCTGAAAAAAATACATTTATCTCATGCATTTGGAAATTGAATCAGCGATATCTCCGGAAGAAAATTGATTTTGTCAATGTTAGTTCACAACTATTGGAAGGTAAAGTTAGAATGTGTATGAAAAATCAAGTATATATTTAAGTGAATAATAATTTGATATTATTCAGGTAATTAGCTGAATTGCTATAAGTCATAAAGGAATTTTAACATAATTTTTCCTATTGAAGAAATGATTGTTCATTGTAGGATATTGATATATTAAATCAATAAATCATTTACAAATGTACTCCTCAGAGATAACTGCTGTTAACATTTTAGTAGATATTCTTCTAGACTTTTTTGCTGTGCATATTTAAATACTTTTGTAAAAATAAAATTACATTCTATTTCTAACCATACTTTTTCATATGAGTATATCATGAACATTTTCCACTTTATTAAATACTTAGCCCAACATTATTTTTAACAGCACCATAATACTCCATTATATGAATATACCCCAATTTATTTAACTAATTATTTAATTTTCCAATCTTTCCTTATTTATTTAGTACTGAGGATCAAACCTAGGACCTCATATGAACTAGCCAAACTCTGTTTATCACTGAGATGTATCACTGAGGTACACCCCCAGGCCCCAATCTTTGTTTATTTTAAGCAGCTCTAGCATGAGTGTCCTGTGGCAATATTTTTATGCAGAGTGTAGATATAGTCAGGCTGCCTGGTCAAATTCTGTCTTTGCTGTCTACTGTGTGACTCACTGTTACTTAGTCTATATTTTAGTTTCTTTATCTCAGAAATAAATAATAAAAGTATCTACCTTTTAAGGCTGTTCTGAGGATTAAATTTCTTAGTTTTGCAAGTCTGAAGTTCTACTGTTAATTACTGAAAATGTACAGTGAGGCTTTATACTTCAAAATTTGTTTTCATAAAGGCATAAACATTATTATAAGAAAATGGTTCAGAACCATTTTCATATTTGTTTTCATAAAGGCATTTATGAAATGGCATTTCAGAACCATTTTCAAATTTGTTTTCATAAAGGCATAAACATTATTATAAGAAAATGGTTCAGAACCTCATGGATGCAATTTGTCTCAAGGAAAGTGGTTGAAATAACAGCTAATATGCAGGTGAACAGAGTTGTTGCTCTTCTTTATTGAGGAAAAACACTTTGATCTGTCTTAAGTTATACATTAAAAAGAAAAATTACATCTGTCCTAATTTGTAGTTAGCATTTAATAATAGAAGCTTTTGTTCATCAGAAAGGTTGAAACATCTGGAATTGACAGTATGCAACAATTTTAATACCTGGATTGAAGCACACTAGCAGTCTGATCACTTGCCTGTGTCTCTCCTTTGTTTTGTTTTATCTGCTCCTTTTTCTAGTCAGCCATAGATCTTTCTCCCCCTGATTGTGGTATTCTTCCCAGCACTTCATTAGTGACCCTGCTGTGGGTTTTTTTTTTTTTTTTTCTTTTTTTGGTGCTAGAGATTGAACTCAGGGCCTTGCGCCTGCTAGGTAAGCACTCTGCTTCTTATGCTAAATCCCCACTCACCCTTCTGTGGTTTTAGTCTGATGCTTGGAACTGGCAGAAGCAGGTCACATCTCCTACACACTTTATTGCTCCCCCACCAGGTGCCAGCCTTGGGTAGGAGCCTCAGGGTTGCCATCTCACCAGTATGAGTCTCTGTGTCTTGGCAGTTGAGTGTTGTCAGGGAATAATTTTCTAGAAACTTTGGGTAATTTTTCATGCCTTCAGATGCAGATTAATTTGCTCTGAATGGCTTTTACTTTTTACCATTTTAGAATAGAACTTCTCATAAGTCAATGATTAGTTGACTGGCTTGCTGTTCTGTTTTCAAGTGCAGTGTTACATATCTCTAGATGTTATCATTTATTGCATATTTTAAGTATAATTATTTAGAGCAGCTACAAAGAACAGTACAAACCCTACCCAATTTACCTCATTAAAAAATATTACCCAGGCAAAGAGAAGAGTATTGCTATTTTTGAGAATGGTATCTTAACTTTACCAAAATAAAATTTTAATTTTTCAGGGCATAAAACAAAAATGTGGACATTTTTATAAGTATTAACTCTAGTTGACATCTGTTTTAAGAATACTGAAAAAGATCCATAGGGATCTCATTTTGAAAATCACTTTATATAGATCAATAACTGTTGCTTTGGCTTAGTGTTCAGGATAGCTTTATTAATGTCTAAAACTTGTTTTAATGAGCCTTGAAATCACAGCCATTAATTCCCATTTTTTAAACACTAAATGTCTTTAGAAATTGGACAGTGCTAGAAAACAAATAAAAAATTATTACCACATCCTTTGAAGAGCTAAATAATCATCCAAGTTACTAAGGCTGTTACAGTTGTTAAAAGTAGCAGTGGCAATTTTGGTAGTTTTTATCAGTGACAGTGACAGTTGAATATTCAAGTTAAATCCTTGTGGCTTCTCAGCAGAATACAGTTTTTTGGGGTTTTTTTTGGAAGCTGGGGGTCGAACTCAGGGCCTTATGCTTGCAAGGCAAGCATTCTAAGAACACAGTTATTAAAAGAGGAATGTTTTAGCAATTGAACTCGGTTGAAGTTTTTGTTTGGCCTCTTTTCATCTTTTTACTTGCAGCCATATTTTTAAACAATCTTTGACTTGAATCCTTAAAATGCCAGCTTGAACCAATGTCTTAGGCCTCTTTTTTACTTTGCTCAATCTTGTTCTTTCTAACAGTGTTTTGTGACTAATCTTTTGTGAGGGAGTGTCTGTGCTAAGTTTTGGGCCTTGAGTGAAAATAACTATACTAAATGCATGAGTCACAACTGACCTAAAAATAATCCTCAGGAAATGATCTTGTTTCCCAGTTTTCTCCTCCAAGGACTAGTCTGTACTGTTTCTTAAAAGACTAAGACAAAATGGAAAGATAACTATATTGTTAGTCACTCTCAGAAAATGAATAAGAAAAAGGAACCCTAGAAATTTAGTTTCTTATGGATCTTTTTACTTTGTAATTAATTTTGATGTTGGCTTTTAAACCTTAATTTAGCATGAAATTCAAATGAAATATGGGTAGTAATTTAAAAATTTAAACCTGTGTCTTTTCTACCCAGCTAATTTTCTTTGCTTACTTTCCTCTGCTTTTTTCATACTTTTTACTCTCCAGAACTGCCTAAAGTTACAGAAGGTGCGTAACACCTTTTCTTCTTATTCTATTCCACGTGTTTTTATTACTTGCCATTGTTATGTACTACTGGTTGCATATTTTATGAAGTTGTGTACAATGATAAATTTATTACAAAATCCATATAGTAATAAAGTTAATAGTAGTATCTGTTATTGGCTTCCAAGTAACTGTCTCAGGGTAAAGGAAATATATCTGAAGCTTTTATCATTGTCATTTAAAACATCTGTTTATTTGAAATATCTATTGTACAGTGTGATTTGGGCAGTCTCTGCCCTCTAGTGGCTGAGGAGCAGTCACACTTGACAGTTTAAAATTGCCACAGGAACTGGGATGGCCTCATTCAAAGGAGAATCGGTGATGCCTCCATACAGTGCATATTTATATACTGTGATCTCTAATTGTCAGTACAAAAACTTCAGTCTTCTCCTTTTTTTCCTGGGATGTAACTAAATCTGCCTAATTTCTTTCCATTCTTTAGAGTAAGTCCTGTGTTACTTTGAAATAGCTGGGTTTTGCTCTGGGTCAAATGAATATATTTCCAGTTGTGTTGAACGTAAATAATCATTTTCATATAAAATACTGAATACTAAAAGCATGCAGAGTTTGTGATTTAAATTTTGTCCCAGTAAGTATAAGAATATCAATAACTTTATTTACAATTACAAAATAATCTCTTGGGGGTTATAAATTATTTCTTTCATCTCTCCTAAACCCAAGCTGTATATAAAATGCCCACATGCAAAGTGTGTTCTCTCAAAAAATGAACTGAACATTTACCCAGAAAGCACTTCAGGTTTTGATCTCTTGGTCTGTAGTTACAAAGTATGAAGACCATTGAAATTTTTATAATCTCAAACTACGACGTTGTTGTTCCTCTTATATTAGAGTTACTAAGAAAGCTTCTGTAGCCTACCTTTATTGATGTATATGAAAAATTTTAAACAAAAAAATAGAAAAATTCAGTTAATATTTGTGTATCTAGAATAGATTGTTAATTATAGTTGTATTTTTTGTTTCAATTAAAAGTCCTTTGAGT
Organism: Hystrix cristata; assembly: GCA_004026905.1. NCBI lineage: Eukaryota > Metazoa > Chordata > Mammalia > Rodentia > Hystricidae > Hystrix > Hystrix cristata. Next base: position 143,656 of record PVJO010001578.1, read on the forward strand.
ACTCGCTTTGGCAGCACATATACTAAAAGTCATTTGAAAGAGAAAATGTATTCAAAAATGTAAAGATCAAAAACAGCAAAAGAAAATCATTACATTGGGAGGGAAGGAAAGCAGATTGTTTTCATGTATATTGAATTCATTGTCACTGTTAGAATAACAGCCACCTCAGGTAGGAAAAACACATTAGGTTCATTTCCTTGTGGTTTTGCACTGTGCTTATGTATTTTAATTATGTTTGGGGAAATTGTGACTAAAGTCTGTTTAACACTTAAAAACCAGCATATTAGACGCATGCCTTTTATTACTTCTTAGAAATTTATTTCATTAAAATATGTAATTCTTTATAAAATTAGGTTTGACTTTTTTTCATATATTTTGCACCATTCTTCCCTATTTTGCAGCCCATAAATGTGACCTGTGCTTACTATAATTGAGCTTCCTTGCTATGAATACCATGCTGTAGTCCTTTCTACTTTTTAACTATTTTGAATTTTTACATTATTTAAGAATCTGTTCCAAGTGGAGAAAATCAGAGTGTGACAGGCGGTGATGAAGAAGCAGTAGATGAGTACCAAGAGTTAAATGCGAGAGAAGAGCAGGATATTGAAATAATGATGGAAGGCTGTGAGTATGCAATCTCTAATGCTGAAGCATTTGCAGAAAAGCTGTCCCGAGAGCTGCAGGTGCTGGACGGGGTAAGACTTTCTTGTGATCTATGAATAAGTGATGTGTAGCAGATTGAGAAGGCGATGTTCATATTTTACTGCCTCAGCACTTCAGCCTTTACAGTGTGATTATTGCTGTCTTTATAAGTACGTTACCAGTGCCATCCGTCTTTTACCGTTCTTGTTCAAAGAGAGAACTATTCCCATTAAGCCAGTCAAAGCAGTTAGCTGAGATTCTGGATTTTGGAAGGTTCTTGATGTGAAGCGATGGAAGAAAACAGTAGACAACCAAAAATCATCTTAGGGATTGATTCCCCCAGACTCTGAACTACCTCAGAATAGTTCACAGCCAAAAAATACTATTTTTGTGGTTTGGGGAAAAAAATAGTACAAATTAGAATGACATAAATGAGACTGAAATAAGTGAGTCATTTACCAAAAGAGAGCAGAATAAGTGTGAAAACAGGAGAGCCAGGGAAAAAATGATCTCAGACTTGCCCACTAAAATGTTTTTAAATAGAGCCTTTTAATTTGTATGCACAGTTCCTGAGTCTGTGGTCTAAGTGCACTGTACCACTTATGTGCAGTTTTATAATCTAAAACAAATTGTTTGGGGGTTTTTTGTTTTGTTTGGCTTTCAGAAAAGCATTTAAAAAAACCTTCATAGATTTAGCTCAGTGGTCAGAGTGTCTGCCTCGCAAACACAAGGCCCTGAGTCCTGAGTTCAATCCCCAGCACCAAAAAAAAAAAAAAATCCTTCATAGAATAAGAAACATTTTAATTCAAGACCTAAAAAGTTTGGGTGCATTATACATGAAAGGTACATGAGTTGTGGGATCTTACTCAGGTTTAGAGAGACTTTGTGAGTAGTCCAAGCCTACAGGTTCACAAAACTCACTGAAAGCAAAGGCTAGAACAGATTTCAAGATATTAAGGTGGAAATTGCCCTGGGCAGATTCAAACCCCAGCTCTGAGATATGAACTTAAGAGATGTGAATGAGTTCTGAATCCTGCTGATGCTTAAGGGTTAGGCTGCACTTTACAGTGGAGTCGTTGTGAACAGTATGTAAAGTAACACATGTAAAATTATAACATCCGCTGGGTGTGGTGGTACACACCTGTAGTCCCAGTACTTGAGAGACTGAGGCAGGAGGGCTGCTCCAAGTTCAAGGCCAGCCTGGGCTACATAATGAGTTCAATACTAGCCTGAACTGCATAGCAAGACCCTGTCTCATAAAAAACAAACAAACTATAGGATCCATTGTGCAATGATATTTTTTAATTCTTGTCCAAATTTTTCATCATCCCATGTTACTTGCCTTAAAAAGGCTTAGAGATTTATATTTTCTTCTCCAACTAATATTGCATATATGTTCTAAATCATCATGTTACTTTGCAGCTTATTTCTGGTTTTGTCAGTTTCCTTATTTCAGAGAGTTTAAAAGCAATAGCCAGAACATGTAGAAAATAGTGGTAAGGGGATGGTGGTTTATAACTGTGTTGCTTGGGGAAAGAAATAACATAGTATTGTTGCAAATGAAAGAGAAATAAAAAGTGATGATAGAGCTTTCTTTTGTCCATATGCTCTTACACTTTGGTTAATACCAAACCAGTCATATTACGGTTATAAATTAATTCCTTGTACTCTCAGATACTGGTGTAACATTGCTGCCTTTTGAACTAAGGTATTATATAGGTGAGCAGGCTTTATTTAGAGTTTCACATAGATGTTAAGTATGAAACATTTCTACAGTGGTAGAAAATACGTTAGACGTGATATGACCTAATAGCCTTAAATTTGCGGAATTGACAGTGTGGCTTTGTTGATGACACATCCTGGGGCAGAATTCCATACAGTGTATGGAAATACAGAATACTAAGATGTGGTCCCTGACCTTGAGGTAGAAACAAGTGTAGCTTCATGAAATGTGATGTAAAAAGTGAAACAAGCAGGGGTTGGGGATTTAACTCAGTGTAGAGTGCTCACCTAGCAAGCTCAAGACCCTGAGTTCGATCCCCAGTACCCCCCCTGCCCCCGAATGAAACAAAAATGATAAACTAAGGTAGGTGTGTAGTTGGATATCAGTTTTTGTTAGTCTGCTTTCAAAAAGATTTAGCAGCCTTTTATCTTTATACTTCTTGGATACATTTAAATAACATGAAGTATTATTTTTGTCTTTCACTTTGTAGGCCAACATCCAGTCAATCATGGCCTCTGAAAAACAAGTGAACATCCTGATGAAGCTGCTGGATGAGGCTCTAAAGGAGGTGGATCAGATTGAATTAAAACTGAGCAGTTATGAGGAAATGCTCCAAAGTGTGAAAGAACAAATGGATCAGATCTCTGAAAGCAACCACCTAATTCATCTGAGTAACACTAATAATGTGAAACTCCTGTCAGAGATAGAGTTCCTTGTGGTAAGTATTTTTATAAATAGCAAACAAAAACAAAGAGACTAGTGATGATGTGTTAAACCCATTTGTAAACATTTTCTAATTTCCAAGTTAGATTTAAAATGATTCCAGAGACCCAGTGATAACATCTCACCTGCAACTAACCCAAAATTGTATGTGCACACGGTGTGTTTGCATATTCCAGAACCACATGGACTTGGCCAAAGGCCATATCAAGGCCCTTCAGGAAGGAGATCTGGCTTCTTCCCGAGGCATCGAGGCCTGCACCAGTGCTGCTGATGCCCTCCTGCAGTGCATGAACGTAGCTCTTCGGCCAGGTGTGTACACTGAAGCAAATAAAACCTGACCAAGGATTGGGATTAAGACTAAATTGATATAAAGATTTTTGTTAAGAAATAACATGGGCCAAGTGGTTACAGTATTAGCTACTTAAACAGCTTTCACTTATTTCCTAACATGGTTCTATTGGTACTAAGTATTTTTTCATTTCAGTTCCTTCTGATTGACCATCAGTGACTGACACCTGATATTTCTTTAGCACTGTCCACAAAATTTAGCACAAAAAACAGTAGATACTTTGGTTAGACAAGAGAGCATGTGACTTTTTTAGAGCATGGTTCTCAAACTTGAGTGAGTATCAGGACACCTGAAGGGGTTAGTAAAAATGATGACCAAGCCCCATCCCCAGAAGTGCCTTGTTTAATAAATACATCAAGAAAACCTTTTCATCCTTATTAAGTTACTCAAAAAATGTTCTGATTTCAGGCCATGACATGCTTCTGGCAGTCAAACAACAGCAGCAACGCTTCAGTGATTTACGAGAACATTTTGCCAGGAGACTGGCCAATCATCTCAACAATGTTTTTGTTCAACAGGTAACTTTATTAAAACTGTAATATTTGTGTACCTTACTTGTATTACCTTAAATTTAAATTCCCATAAAACTTTAAAGTGTTCTATTGGGTTTGAAATATGTTTCTTCTCACATTTATTTGCTTTTAGGATTTTGAAATACGTGTTTATTTGCTCATAAAGAAACTCTGATTCTATAAATAGCATATAGACATTCTTATTTATAAAAATCTAAACATACTATGTTTACTATTGAACTTGTTTTCATTTTCAGTATTTTGAGGTGAGAACCAGAACTTAATTCAGTATTTTAATGTTTCATTAGTTCTGTGTACTTAATGTATGTAGTATACATGTGAAAAACTGACTAACTCAACTGTAAATTTAAGTTGATTTAATATTTATGTATATGTTTTGCCTTCCTTTCAATATGGAAAAGGATGATTCAGGATGTGGCAATAATATATTAATAATATCAAGTACCCTATATAAGTTTGAATAGAAGGCATTTTAATGTCTGGTGTGATAAACTAGGTTTCTTGTGTTTTTATCCCATATTTCTTCTATGTTATTAAGACTACTGAGTAGAACAATTGGGGGGGAATCTTATTCATCAAGAAATGCTGTCTGAAAACATTGGTTTGATGTTGTTTGCATTTTGCAGTATTCTGAAACAATTGTCTTTACTGTCTTTTATTTCCGATTAGTTTACTCAGGCCCTCCTTCAACTCTATAACAGGTCCTACTTTCTTTCGGTTCCTGTGAGTACATCAAATTTGGCTCAAGCTTCTCTGGATTTTTTTTGGTTTTGTTGTTTTTTGTTTTTTATTTTTCCTTATCCTATGAAGTTTGCTAAACTTGGCAGAATCTTTGTAGCTTACAACTTAACTTACAATTTAAGCTACCTATTAACTATATTTGCAGCAATTTTTTAATGTTTTAAAGCAGGATTAATTTTGACCAAAAAGGCACTTACTATTCTGCTTGTCTTTCTTCCTGTCACTCTTTCACTCATTTGCTTGAGTAATTGTTTATTTGCCAAGTAGTTGAGATGCATACTGGACGTTGACTTGGGATGAATGAGAGGCTAGTCATACCCTGAGTAGCTCATAAGGTGAAGATGGGAGAGACAGATACAGTCAGAAAGGACAGATGCTGGGATGGTGGGACTGCAGGAGCATAAAGGAAGACACCTAATGAACATGAGAGGGAAAATCAAGGCAGTCTCCTTCAACATTTCACTTGATCTGGAAATGTCAAGAAGAAAATAAATTTAAAAGCCACATCGAAAACTAATTCATATTTTTCTTACCATCATTATTTCCGAAGCATCTATTTCTATGTGATTCCTTAGTTTTATAAAGGACACTATTGACAACGATGTTACCACATTTGTAGATGATATTGAAAATACCAGTCATAAACAGCAGTCCTTTTAGTACCTTTGTTTGTTGTAGCATGCAGTTACTTACTATTTTGCTTCTTTGCCTTAAACTAATCGCTTTGTTTAATGTGTGAAAATCTAATATATATTGTTATATGTGAGTGGTGTGTATTAAAACTCAAAATACTGCCACAACCTGGGATATGCTGCAGAAAAAGATATCCCAACTACAGTAAAGATTTTCTGTGTTGGATTCGGTGCACCAGGTCGTCGAGCATGAGAAACGTGGGTGTTTATATTCCTGCTTGGAGGAAAAACAAGTTGGGAAAATTTGAGTAATACATTACAGTACATCTCTTTGTCAATTCCCAGATTTTCATTGTGTTCTATTATGTATTCGCCATCATTCATGTGTAAGAATTAAGAAATGGCTCCTTCTTGAGGATGCTTTTACAGAAGAGTTAAGATTAATGTACCTAAAGCTGTACCAGAGTTATCTAACAGATTGCTGATTATAGATCTGTGGATCATAAATGCTAAAGAGATTTAATCAAAAGTGAGTTTTCTAAGGATTTAGGAATCTAGTATGGAAATACAGATAAGGTAGGACTTAAACAGTCCATGCGATCAGTTTATAGCAAGTGTAGAGTTATAACATTTATAAATATTATATAAAACAATCCATTGGAAGTAATCTGTTAATTACAACCAACAGTAATTTAAAGAACACCAATTTCCAGTCTTTTTAAAATTTACAAGTCAGTAAAATTAAGAAAAATAAAATTTAAAGCCTGACCAAGTCATCAGGTTCTTATTTTACCAAGTAAAGATCTTAAAAATAAAAAACCATGCCATCTGCTTTCACCATCTTATTTTAAAAATGACATTTTGGGGGCTGGGGATTTAGCTCAGTGATTAGAGTGCTTGCCTTGCAAGCACAAGGGCCTGAGTTCGATCCCCGGCACCACCAAAAAAAAAAAAAAAAAAAAATGACATTTTGATGTCAAAATAGAAAGAACTTAATTTCAGATGCATTTTTCCTATTAATACTTCTATATACAGGAACTCTAATGTATCTTTATGTAATATTCCCTTCTTATTCTGAGCATGATGTTTTTAACAGGTGGCTAGCTTCTTTTGGATGTTTTAAATCTTATACACTCAGCTTCCATTGAAATTAAAGACTTTTACCCATAATTTTTGCATTTACTGGTGATGTGTGTATCTAGAAAGACATTCAACTAAAAGAATTAGGCCAGTTAAAGGGATTCTGACACTAAAAGCAGGCAGTCAACATACGGCTGATGAAGTTCAGTAAGTATTTGCATAAAGAATATGTCCTTTTGGAAATTCTTTTGGTTTTTGAAACATTAGCTTTGAAAAGATACTGTTTTCTGCCTTGTGTCCCACACACACAGGCACACACACGTGTGCACACACATGCACATACACCTTGGTTCTATAGAGATCTTATGATTCAGTACTTTTGCTGATTATGCAAAATGAACCAAAATGCACAGAATTTGAGAACAACCAGGAAAAACTGAAGTTGTGGGATTTTTCTGCTGTATGCTTAAGTTTGGAAATTTTTCTTTAAACCTTTGTTTATACAAACATCATACGGTTAAAAAATATATAGGAGACTGCCAGAAAAGTTGTTTCTCTAGGCACATTTCATAATTTTCTAAACACAGATTGATACTCTCTGGTTAAAAGCTTAGAAAGACTATGATTATTATCCATTTTCTTAATGTTTGTTGGAATTTTCCTCAGAATTTTTTCCTTTAAGAATATATAAACATATCATAACATAGAAAAAGATCCCAAATCTTGAAAATTTACTCAAAATTTAATATATCATTTCTGTTAGAAAGTTGATATAGCAAAGTGTGGTCAGAGCGATGTTGGAACTGAACTTGTTTCAAATTTTGACTCTGCTACCTCTTAGTCAGATGACCTTAAATAAGAAAATTAACCTCTCTTTGCCACCATAGTTGCTTTATCTTAATAATGAAGATAATAAAAATGTCTACTTCATACAGTGTTATGAGGATTAGTGTGTTTTATATGTTCAGCACTTAGAATAATGCTTGGCTATAGTATAAGGATATATACACTTATATATATAAACTGGAATTTATACCTAAGATTAACATTATATAATGTTAATTTATGTTGTATATAAGTCTATATATAATTGTATATGTATAAGGTACTGAACAGTTATAATTCATGAATTTTTAATAAAATGTATGACTTAGATTAAATGGAAAAAATAACATTTTAGGATTATGTTAATAATAGAGCTTTACCATTTTTAAATAAGGAGCAAAATATATTACGAGGTAATTGTAAAGATTAGAATATATAGGGGTTGGGGATTTAGCTCAAGTGGTAGAACACTTGCCTGGCAAGCGTAAGGCCCTGAGTTCAATCCCCAGCACCTAAAAAAAAAGAGGAATATATAAAGTACCTAGCAAGGTAGTAGACATTGAATAAATTGTTGTTACTAATTTATTATTTATAGTAAGAAACTTTAAACAGTGTCTTAATTTTTAAACATGAAGAATAAAATTTCTTATACTTTAGAGTTTACACATAATAGTTGCTATATTCTGATTGAATTAAACAATTTAAATAATTTTCCTATTTTCTACAGTTATTTTGAAACCATTTTCTCTAAATTTCAGTCTGTTAACAGTAATAACTTCTGTCTTAATAGTAACTATTTGAAGGTTATAGTGTTCTTTATGTTAGAAATTAGTTTTTCAGGTGATTGTGATAAAAATACTAATGTACATTAAAGTGCTTTGTAAACTGTAAAATCCTCTATAAATGTTTAACATTAATTCTTCCATTTTTAGAAGCGATTTTTAATGACTATTTTTCTGACCTTAAAGTAAATAATATAATATGCCATATAACTGAGTAAACAGTTGTAGAAGAACATCAACAGTAATTTTGAATCTTAAATTATTGAAAAAAATTGAGGAAGATTGTTTTGGATAGTGGAACTATATCTAACATTATTATTAATAAAGACAGAATATTTGGAAAACATTTGTGAGATATAATAAGTCTGTCATATAACCTTCCCTTTTAATCATTGTAATTTAGACACATCATTTGGAGGCACTAGTCATCCTAAAACTATAATATCTATGTATTCTTTGTATCTTATGCATAAAATTCTATAGAATTCTGATCATGCTTCTGAAGTGGCTATTAAAAAACATCCCTTTAATATAATATTTATATTGAAATTTTGCCAACTATATAGATACAGCTCAATGATGACAACTCAATGATGATGATGATGCTTTCTTTAATGTCATTAACTTTGTTCATGTTTATCGTTACCCTTGACTTCATCAAACAGATGAGTGCACGCAGGCATTCCAAATGTGTAGAATCGTAGCCCTTAGGTATCAGTGATTCTGTTGGAAGATGTGGTTGTTGTAGCCATCCAGAAAAGGACATCCATACAGGTTCATTCTGCCTTATCCAGAGCTCTTGGATTCAGTTCTGTTTTTAGAATTTTTCACTTATTTATGTATTTATTTTAGGTTTTTTGAGACAAGGTTTCACTATGTAGTTCAGGTTGGTGTTGAACTCACTATGTAGCCCAAGCTGGCCTCAAACTCACAGTGATCCTCCTGCCTTGGCCTCCCTAGTGCTGAGACCACAGGCGTGCACAACCATGCCTGGAAGAATTTTTCAGATTTTAAAAAAGTGATATGAGCCAGGTGTGGCAGCACATATCTGTAATTGCAACACTCAAGAGAATTGCTGCGAGTTTGAGGCCAGCCTGGACCATATAGCAAGACCCTGTCTCAAAGAAAAAAGAAAAGAAAAAGTGATAGGAAGTGTATACTTTATGTTGTATTACCATTCCAATAAAGCCTGTAATTCTACAGCCAAAAATATAAATAGTCACTAAAATATCTAGCCCCATGCCAGTTCAGGTCAAGTTTTATATCAAAACTTTAACTGAATTTTGGATGCTAGAATTTACCCAGAGGGATCATAGGCCTGTATATTTGATGTACCTTACATATTGCACCTATGATAATTGTGAACTTTTGTTGCCTCTGTATTTTGCTTTTTGTTATTGTTTAGTTTTGTTCTACTTTTCAGCTATCTCTAGCCCACTTTCCCAAGTTAACTTAAGTAGGTACGAGTAAGACAGACCTTAGAAAGATACATATTAGTTGATCTACACAATGTTATATGTAATTTCTACGTAATGAGTCCTTTCTGTTTTTCTATTTCCATTTTAAATTGGAGATATAATCTCATACGAAGGAAATTTTCTGATTTGAAAATTTTAATGAAAAATATACTCAGATAATTATGAAGGCTTTAGTACTTAGAATATCTTTTACCTCCATCTTTCTTAGTCTGGGGATTCTTCTCTATTATTATGGAATGTTTTATTCTGTGGGCCAAGAATTTTTCTTTCTGGATACTCTGTGTTTAAAAGAATTTTTTTTGAAAGTCTGTAACTACTAAGTTCTTATTTTGTGTATCTCTGTGTGTGTGTGTGTGTGTGTGTGTGTATGTATATATGTATGTTAGATAAAAAAAATCTTTTAAATTAAAAGAACTTAAAATTCTTTAAACGTAGAGTACGTTAAGATAATATCACCAGTTGGTATTGTACATATTTATACTTAGCCTTAGTAACTTTACCAGGAAATGAGTTAGTCAACCCTCAAATTCAACAGTGTTTATCATTTTAATACAGTATTCACAAAATGCTAACAAACAACTTCTGACTGTCTGGGCAAGTCAGAGTTAATGAAAATGGCTTTGAATAAATCTGGCTTATATTACCTTTTGATATTTTGGAGAAAATTATATTTTCAAGGAAAATCAACTTTTTGAATCTCTCAATTCCCCATCTCTTAGACACAGATTTCAAGTTACTAGACAATGCCAAGTAGCAAAGGAGGAGAACTAGATTGTTCAAAAGTGGGCTAGGGAGATATTTTTACACTTAACAGCTAGTAGACAGTTCCCATTTTTAAGTCTGGCTAAGATGGATTTGCTTGACGTATTTTTAAAAGAAGATAGAAGTGAGACTCAGATAACTAAAGTTCCAGTCTAGGTTTTTTCTTTTGTGACCTGAGCAAACCACTTACTTGTTCAAGTCTCAGTTTGTTCTTCTAGAAAATAGTTACTGGGTCAGACATCTGCCAGGTCTGTATTTTCCAAAGCAAAAGTCAAGATACATACTGTACCTAAGGCTGTGTGACAGCTTCTTAATTTAATCATACAAAAGTCTCTTCAAGGTTTAAAAAGAAATCATATATAATTAGCTATTCAACAAATCACTTTAATGGAAAAATTAAAATTATGGTTATTAGGAATTGTCCTAAAAAGCCCATTATGTAGTCATCTATAGTTCATCCTTGCTCTAAAATTCTGTATCACGTATACTGTTAAAATGTGTTCAATATTTAGACTTTAGTTCGATCCCCAGCACCAAAAAAAAAAAAAAAATTTAGACTTTAATGGAGGTAACATCATGTAGACCTTTTAGTTTTTGAGTGACTTCCCTAGATTGTGTATTTCTTAATACAGTCTGTATCTGCAAGTATATTTACTTAATAAGTTATAAAATGATATGGTATGAGATAGAAAACCTTGATTAAAACATTCATTCTCAGATCCTTTAAAACGTGGAATGAATGGTTGATTTATCAGAGTGACATTCTCGAATGTTTGTGATTATTTTATGGGTGGCATAAAGTTGATACGCACAGGATGATGAAAGTAGGCAAGTAAGTACTTGGATTTTATTTTTCTGTGTTCTCTTGGCTTTGCCTGGCCACCATTGGTCACCTTTAGGGATTTGCACTTATAACAATGTTTCTTTGAATTGACAGTGATATTTGTTTACTTACTCTAGGGTCATGATCAGAGTTCAACTCTTGCTCAACACTCTATTGAACTGACTTTACCCAATCATCATCCATTTCATAGAGATTTGCTCCGATATGCCAAGCTGATGGAGTGGCTGAAGAGTACAGATTATGGAAAATATGAGGGACTGACAAAGGTATGGATTTGATATCAGTTATTCACTGAGTACAGGGCATTATCTTTTAGAATCAAGAGCTTATATATTCATTTCTCCAAGTTTGAAATAAGGAAGTATGTTCTTAGTAAAGCAGAAAAATAATTGAATTTCTGAGTGGTTATTAACCAGGTTATTAACCATACTAATTTTATTTACTTGGATAAAGAAGAGCTAAAGTTTGAACTCTTGTATAAAATATTATTAAGCCATACTGTAGCCTAAAGCATCATTCAGTTTAGTTCTGTGAAATAATTAGTTCCTGAGTTTCTTTATGGGAGTATGAAGATGACTAAGAATGTATAACCTGTTGGGTTGAGAAAGTACAAAATGCCTTTTTATTAAGCAAGCATTCTTCCGTGCCTGGCACCTGGGGCCTCACAAGCGAGCCCCTACTTCTAAGAAGCGCTAAATCTGACCAGGAAGAATCATTTCAACAAAGATAAGCACAGTGGCATACACCTACAATCCCAGCTACTCAGGGGGCTGAGGCAGGAGAATTGCATTCCAGGCACTTTAACAAGAACCTGTTTCAAAATAAAATACAAAATGATGAGCTGTAGCTACACTGAGATGTAGCTCATAGGTGGAGCACTTACCTAGCATGCACAAGGCCTGGGTTCAGTCCCTAGTACTGCAGTCAGCCAGCCAATCAGTCAATCAAAATGCATGAAAGCTGTGAAACTTAATACTACTCCTCAAGCATAGGAAAAGATTAGCTAGAGAAAATCAGTTAAGAACCTAATGTAATAATTCAGATGAAATGAAGTCTTGAACTAGGAAGATGGAAGAAAGAGGGAACAGATAGAGAATAGAAGCCAAAAGAGAGACTCACCAAAGGCAGAGCAACAGGATGATGACAGGCTTGCCAGGATTGAAGATCAGGATGGTCATATATGTTGGTGACTAAAATCAGCAACTGAGGAGAAGCAGAGCCATTCATACACACACTCAGGAGATGGATCGAGCACCTAGTATGTGCTAACACTGTTATGCATGGGACACAGTGCTGAAGGAAACAGGCAGATACTCGCCTTTTCAGGGCACATTTTCTAGAGGAGAAAGGGAGCCCAAGAGGTTAATTATGTAGTATGTTAGCAGGTGCTGCTGGGTGCTCTGGAGAAAAAAAGCAAGGAATGCCAGGACTCAGGAAAGGGTTGTGTTTCAGATGGGGTGGGAAAAGGAAGAGTCATGAAAAGGTGACATTTCAGCACAGATTTTACAAATAAGTGTTGGGGTGCGGGACATGAGCAACGGGGTTTTCCAGAAGCCAGCTTCCCACAGCGGAGAATACTGGGGAGGAGCAGGGAGGACAGTGTGATAGAGTGCAGTAGACCTCAGTGGGGGCCGCGTGGGGGCAAGGCAGAGGGTCTTAAGGAAGGAGGAGTTGGTTTTACTATGCATGGCATTCAAGGTTGGGTGAGACGGGCTTTTGAGCAGTGGGACCACCTGATCGAACTTAGATTTAATAATGGCTGTAATAGCAGGAAGCTCCCAAGGCAGTACTTTTCTGTCATTTATGTTGTAACCTTAGTTGAGAATGTAGACATCTTAGGAATGTTACTCAACCATAAAGAAGAATGAAATCATGTCATTGCAGGAGAACAGATGGAACTTGAGACTGCAATGTTAACCAAAATAAATCAGACACAGAAAGTTAAATAGCACATGGTTTCTCTTACGAGAAACCTAAAACATAAATAAATAAAAGAGTAAAGGAGAAATGGTAGAGGAAATTAGATCTCTTGTCCCTTTTTAAAAAAATAAACTTAAAGAACAGCCACCTATCTAACTCAGATATATAAAGAGTACTATTCTAGGGGCTGGGGATTTAGCTCAGTGATTAGAGTGCTTGCCTTGCAAGCACAAGGGCCTGAGTTCGATCCCCAGCACCACCAAAAAAAAAAAAAAAAATTTAAAGAGCACTATTCTGATAGTGCTGGCTGAAAGCAGTTTCATGAAATTTCTGAGAAACATTTAAAATATTTTATTTTTCAGTGTTTGTGAATGTGGAGTCTTAAAAAATCAAAAAAAATCCATAAGCAGTGTTAATAGTCTAATAATTATGTGGACTGTGTGACCCTAAAAGATATCCTAGAATTGGAAAGAGTGATATGTTTTGTCTTTGTGGGATGAAAATAGTGAAATTGTTAATATAAAAGCAACTTCTATCTAATATCTTAGATTCGTGCTCCAGGAGAAGGCCAGGGGTGGGGTAAAGGTTATGAGGCTCAGTGACAGGAAGCTCGCATACCTCACATAGGACCCTGGACTCTGTCCTCAGCAGCACACAGGCGGCTTTGTGAGACCTGTGATACTAGAGGCAGCTTGCGTGTTCCTATCAGCAATGCACTGATGTCAATATATTTGACAGTAGGATTTTTTTATATATATATCAGACTGTGTACATTTTCTTTGAAGTACCTTTGCCCATTTCAAGTAAAATTGGGCTCCCTCTGCTTCTAAACTGAGATCATAAGAAAGGAGACATAAATCGTGGTAAGATAAATAATATTTTAAAATACAGTATTACATAGATTTGTGTACTATACATTATATATGTAATATGGATAAGACATTTATATACTTTTATACACTTACATTATAATACAAATACTGTAGTTTTCTATAACATTGTATAAGTGATATTTTAAAAACATTTTTCAAAAAGAATTTTCATCTCCTGAGGTATATATATACCTCTCATCTGACTAGCTGTTTTAGGAAAGATGATTTTTGTTTCTCAGAATTAGTCTATTACGTGTTATACAGCTATGTTATTATATTTTGTTTTGTTCTGTTTTGTTCCCATTCAACAGAATTCTGATTTGGAGACACCTTAAAGAAAAATAGTTACAGTACTAGAATTTTTGCCTTTTGAAGTTTTAGAAGGATTAATATTTTGAATAATTGAACATAAGTTGTATCTCTTTAAGACCTTTGTGCGAACAAGTGCTTTGTCCCCTAGTGAATATTCAAATAAGTAAGCTAATCAATAAGCTTTTTGCCTAATTGTGTTCTCATTGAGTATTATTGCCTTACTTTTATATATAATGCAGTATTCATGAGTGTAGTTTAAAATGAAGAAACAAGACTAGAGCCAGCCTAGTGATGATTTATAGAATCATTTTCTACTCACAGAATGTTTTTGAGTGACAATATTAATGAGCTTTTTAAATGAAATTGATTTATATCCCAGGAATATTACTTAATCCTATGGTTTGAGCTTTTGGTAGCTTATATATATTTTTCTGTCATACTCTAATTAGGCTGCTGAAGTGTTGTCAAAAAAGGGCATTTTATTAAAAAAAAAAAGGGAAGAAGAAATAAAGGCGTGAGAGAAGAAAACAGAAACTATCATTTCTTTACTAAGAAATAATATCTGATTATAGCTATTTGCATTTGAGTGGGTGTACACAGTTCACACTTTTTGAAAGAATAGGAAAAGCCTGTTCCAGATTCTTTAGGGATAAGAATCACCGGTCATTGTCACTAGTTATGCTAAGCTATATTTAGGCAGAGTCTATAGTTTTGATGTACATAATTAGATGCTATGGGAGACAGGTGCTTTGGTTATATAGTTCAGCTGCCCAGATTTCCTCCCCAGGTCCATGGCTCCTATCTGTGGCTCTGAGTTATGCCTGTAGGGCAGTTAGTAGAGATGGTAGGAAATGATCTTCCCTAATAACCTTCTAAGATTGTCAGGCTTGATGATTACTCAGACATCTCTCAACCTTAGTTCCAATTTTAAAATTTGCCTTACTGTGTAAAGAAAAAGAAAAAATCATGGGTATCTCTAGAAGACTTTATAATAAAATTGCAAAGACTGACTGTGGTAACATTTTAACTCAGCATAGTTGAATTTTAAGTGAGATGCTAAAGGAATTGTACCCAGCGAGACATCTTTCAGTATTCAGTAAATGAATGGATTTGTATAGTAACACCTGTCTGACAGTGAGTTTTACTGATTACCAGGAAGAAAGGCAGCCAGTCATTTCAGTCTCGTTGCAAAAGTGACACAGCCCAATGAAATAGGAATTGATTTTATGGTATTTTAAATTTTATGTTTGCTTTTGAAGTTATACAAAGGGTAGGAAAGAATTGGCTATTTGACTAACTTTTTTACAGACTTTTTTGTTTTTCTTTTTTGTTCTTTGTTTTGTTTTGTTTTGTTTTTGTACTGAGGATTGAACCCATGGCTTTAGCACTGAACTACATCCCTAGCCCACCCTACCTTCCTTCTTTATTTATTTTTGATGTGGGGGTCTTACTAAGTCTCTAAGTTGCCCAAGGTGAGCTCAAACTTGTGGTCCTCCTGCCTCAGCCTCCCAGAGTGCTGTGTTTACAGGCCTGCACCACTACACCAGTCCTTTATACAGATATTGTGTGGGAAATGTTTATGGCCTACAAATTGAAAAGGGACCAAGATCTATATTATGTTTGATCAAAATACTGTTTTATGAGTATTTATAAGATTTACATAATATTTACCTTTTGAAAGGTATGCCTGACCTTTAAAGCAATTAACCTTTCTAAAAAATGATAATAAAGGAAAATGAAGCTTAGATTTCATGATAAGTTTGGAAGAATATCTAGGAGCAGTTTTTCTGCTGTGGATTTATTTTAGTCAGACTCTGCATGGCATGTAATTTAGGACTTGGGAAAAGATGTGGTCTCCCACCATTGAGGAATCCCTCCTGAGAGTACAAGGTATTTTTATGGGATGGTAAGCAAATTGAAGAAATGAATTCGTATGCTAAATAATAGATGTTTTCATTTAAAGGACAATTAATCAGATCTGTTTTAATAAAATTGTGAAAACCATGAGATTTACTAGTTAAATGCCAACTGAATATAACCTATTTCGGGGTAATACCCAAGCTGATAAAGGCTCAGGGGAAGAAAGTGTTCTTCATTACCATTGACCCTGTCTATTATCAGGCAACATAACAGTGTGGAAGAGGAGCCATAAAGATTGATAACATTGGCTGTCATAGTTTATTAAAACCATGTCTGTGTCCTATGTTGAGGTATTGGTACACTAACAAAGCAGAGTACCATGTTGTTACTACATGATGAGGCAGGATAAGCTTAATCACTCAAATTCAGATACCTTACCCAGTATGATTGCAACAATATTTAAAATAAGTGAAAGGTAATATATAAAAATGAAAATATAGATGTGGTTATGTTCAACTTCCAGTTTTTGTAAATTGTTAATATTATCATGTCTATTTAATTTTTACAAAACAGAATATAGCCTGCCCTTTATAACCTAGGAAATGAATTTAAGTTTTGGGCCACAAAATTCAAAATAAGCACAAAGGATTCGGGGGGAGGGTTGAAAAACTGAAATTATTATATGTGTTTTATTAATAAGTACATATTACATTTATTTTAAGAATTACATGGATTATTTATCCCGACTGTATGAAAGAGAAATCAAAGATTTCTTTGAAGTTGCAAAGATCAAGATGACTGGTACAACGAAAGAAAGCAAGAAGTTTGGTAAGCTTAGGCATATCAGTTCACTGTCTTCCTATTAAGAATGGTTGTATTTATGACACATAATTCTTTGACTTTAAACAAGGTAGACAGAGATGCAATAGATTTAATGAAAGAGGAGGTCTAATGCATTTAATTTACAGGTATTTCATAGAAAAATATATATCTGAATGCTTTTACTTACTAAAATTCTGCAGGACATGAATCTGGCAACCATTGTGTATTCAAGATGTAATTAAAAATATATTCATAGGAAAAGTACCTGGTGAGAAAATAATCTGGTAGAGAAATTACTAGACCAGTGTTATAGAATTCAATTTCTGATTCCCAAAAAGACTTTTTTTTACAGTTGGGGGTTAGTTATTGATCACTGAAGTCATTACTTTCTACAGAGAAATGAAAGTGATTCCTGGCTTCTTACTTCTCACTGGCTATTTTGAATCAAAAAGAAGGTTTAAGTATCCTTCCCCTACTTAGGGACTATAAAAATGTCACCAAAATTTCCCCAGTGATTATAACTTACTTTTCTAAAGCAATATATTTGGAACATGTTACTTGTTGTTGCTTCTAAATACTTTTAAATGGACAAAATGTTATTTGAAAAACTAGCCAGTGAAAGTACCAAGTTAAGGAAGTGATGTGCCGAGGC
Source organism: Hystrix cristata (assembly GCA_004026905.1). Classification (NCBI taxonomy): domain Eukaryota; kingdom Metazoa; phylum Chordata; class Mammalia; order Rodentia; family Hystricidae; genus Hystrix; species Hystrix cristata. The sequence continues at coordinate 161,208 of PVJO010001578.1, forward strand.
CACGTTCCGCTCTTGCATGCACCATCTCTGGAGTTCCCTTTGGATGGAGTTCTGTGCCTATTCAAGTCCAGGCCTGGCCTTAAAGGGCCACTGTACTCCTCACTGTGTCTGCATAGCTCCCCTTTAGAATAATGAGTTTAGCATTTGCTCGTTGAAAGGAGCCTATGCCTAAGCAACTTCTGTCATCAGGAAACAGGATTGAAAAATCAATAGTACATATTTCCGCTCTCTAGGACAGAGAGACTGTCTTCAGTAGGTAATTATTTTGTTTTTGAAAAGTACACCACCAGTATATTTATTATACTAGTCCAGACATTTGAAATGGTTTGAATTGGTAAATATGCTGCACTTCAGTAAAGATACTGATAAGAATCTTGGGATAATAGGCTTTTGGAAACAGAAATGCTAACTCATCCTAAAGGTTAATTGTTCTTAAACAGCGGTGTGTTTAAATCCTTGTTAGTGTTTCACTGTGGATATGTTATGTTTTTTTATGAGTAAAGAGCATATTATTAATGCAGTTACATGTTTAATGTTTTCATTAAGTATATTTGTCATCACTTGTTAGTGAATCATTTTATATTGCTGGATCTCTTTTTCAGTGTATGCAAACAAGTCAGATCCACATTAAGATAAATGAAATAAAAATATAACTTAAGAATAATAGTATCTTAATGTTATCATTGCATTAACCTGAGACCTGAACTTTTTTCTTACTCTTTGAGAAGTTCTTAAATTATCTTGTTAACAAATATTAATTAATTCACACAATGCAGGTTTAGAAGGCACTTTTGTAGTCTTAAAACGATAAAGTTCCATCTTTTCTATATATTTATTAAATACCAAGGAATAGGAGAGTAATTTGTGACAATGGCCTGGAAAATTACAGTATCAGCCATTTTGATGTTAGCTACAATATAAGAAAAACTAATTCAGAAGATATAAAAACAGTTTGGTTCTTCTTCGAAACCCTAACTTGTTAGCATTTTAAAAGTACATTTAAAACCACATATAAACAACTTGAGAAGTTCTAAATAAGGCAGAATATAAATTTTTTCAAAATTATTTTTCAGTGATCCAAATTATGTTTAAATGAATTTTTAATATAATTAAAATAAAAATCTGAAAATTTGGAAAGATAACTTTTCAGTGAATAAAAATTAAGTAAATATAAATGAAATTTAAAATTGCTTTTGCATTATTTCTTGCTCTAAAAATTCTGTGTAACTGAGACTAGATGCCAATGAGACTAGATGCCAACGAGACTAGATACTGATGAGAATAGCAGGATGGAATGTGTCTTATAAAATAAAAGGAGACTGTATAATCAGTATAGTCCCAGAGTGTCAGGCAAATACCGCTCTCATTTTGAACAACTCTTAGCTTTAACTCAAGTCTTTAATATTTACTTAAATAATTCAGGATATGTTAAAGATGCCAGGAAAGTATCTTTTCTTTTTGGCAAGGGTTTAACATAGATCGTTGTCTTTTCCGATTAAAAGATTTACTTTGATATCATCAGAAGCTAAGAATTTTTACCCCAGGATTGATATTTTCCTTTGTACTCTACAAAATCACCTATTTTTTGTTTTCTGGAATTTAAAACCATATATAAGATTTTAGTCCCTTAATATATACATTTATATAATTTTTGCTGTCCTTCATATTTAACATTCTGGAATCTTGTAAGCAGAGTCAAAATTCAATCACTGTTTCTCCACTAAACTAAAATCTTGATTTCAACGGTAATCTTGAATACAAAGCTGAATTCAGGGCTTATTGGAAGACTAATTCAATAAATATTTATTAATTACTGTATACTTATATAATTGCTATCATAATAATATATACTAGTACTGAGAGTGCAGCAATTGTACTGGGTATTATTAAAAATAACTTATTTATTTACAATTTTACCTGAATATTATCACTTGCTGCTGATAAATAATACAGACTGTTTCTATGAGCCCCAAATTGTAATAGGCACTTCTAGTAACATTTATTGTTGGTTACTTTTGAAAACTATATGAAATACTAGGCTTTGCCCTGGAACTGGTGAACATAGCATAATAGCATCTTGAGACCTATAGAAAGTACTGTTCAGATTGGCTGTCAGCTCCACTGTGGTCCACTTTAGTGTCTGGGATTCTCACTTCATGTTCCCTTGAGCTTAAGGTGGCCCTGGAGGCTGGAAGATCTGTGGGTCACTGGTGTGGCAGGTTATACTTGGGATTTTGCCTCAAGTGTTGCAGACATAGTGTCAGTTGACACCTTGTACTGTTCTTAAGATATAATATAGTTATATTCTTTGGTTTTTCTGTTTCATTCTATGATTTCTTTCTTTTCTTTTCACATTAACTTCTAATTTGAGTTTAGAATGTTTCATAGCATGGGCTTCTAAATTGATCTATAAGTAATATATAGAATGAAGTTTTAAAATAAATGCCAAATGACCCTAAAGGAGTTAAAATTCCTTTATTAAATCTCTTCCCTCAACTTTACCCTTGCTTCCACACATTTCCTAATTGTTAATATTATAATGTGTACTTTGCATTTTGGGTATTCACAAGCCCATTATGAAGTAATTCAGCTTGATACTTGGTTTTAATTTTTAAAATGGTCTTAAAGCCCACTTACATAATTTTTCACCAGATGTAGGATAAAATTATTTAGTACATTGACATTCTTTTCAGGAATATAAAATTGCTAATATCCAAATCTACAACTTCATTCTACTAAATTTCCAATTATTACTTGGACTGCATTTTCTCAAGCAACAAAAGCTTGCAAATTTAGTCTTGTAAATTTAAGCGTACCAGCTTCCTAAAGTTAAAAAAAATAGTAAATCATTTAAAAGTATATGGGAGGGGGTTGGCAAATATATTTTTTCCTAAATATTTGAATAAAAAAGTACATTAAAAGACTAGTAAATTTTTTCTCTTACAATTTCTCAAACAGTAGCTGACAACTAAACATGTGTTTGCACTTCTTGTTACTTGATGCTCATGGTTCTTTGCATGTGTCTTTTAAACTAGAGCTTTAACTTCCTCTTGTGCATGGTTTGTGCAAATTGCAGTTTATTAACTTGTCTTTGTCTTTGATGCTTGCAACCTAATCCATCACAGCTACACTGCCTCGAAAAGAAAGTGCTGTGAAACAGGAAACAGAGAGTGAGTATGCTTAGTGTATTAGTAGGTATTCTCAATGCATGTTTGTTTAATGTCTAGAAATTAGTTATTTGTCTTGAAAAAGTTAATGCCAGAAAATTGACTGCTCTGAATTGCCAGGTATTGAATAAAGAAAACCAATATTTTGGTAGTAGTTTGGCTATATCAGAGAAATATATGATATAGTTAAAATTATATAATCAGTAGTAAAACTTCGTGTCAAAAATTTATGCAAAGGCTTAACCATCATACTTCTGTTTTCAGGCTGCATTTAGAAACTATAAGAATTCTTAGAGATGTGGTCAGATTTTGCATAATAGAGCCAAAGTTTGTCTTTAATTGTCCTTATTATGTCTTCATTTGTCCCTTCTGACCATTAGCAAGTAGAACAAGTTATTTGAGAACTATTCAGGAATGCTTTTGAAATATTTAATTTATTATTTATATTGAATTCTGAATCAAAGCATCACATTTTCTTCTAAAAGCTTAAATTCTTTAAATGTTCTCATTTTTCCATATGACTATGATGAATACCTAAACTCACATAGCGTATAGTATGGTTATTGATATACACATTATACTTCAGTTTTGTTTTACATGTAAGTAATTCTCAAAGTATTTTTCTTTGCATTTTCTAGTTTTTAAAGAACTGTTGTTAATTAGTTCACTTACTGGAAAAGCAGTTTCTGGGGTCAAGAGTATATTAAGTTGAATTATATGTAATCGAGGATTTTTGTAGGGCAAAATAATCAAGTATTAACAGTTTCGTGTGGTTCAATTTATAATACTGATTTAATGTGGGGATGATTATTATTGATTGGGATATGGCAGTTTCCTGCAGAAATATAACAAAGTCATGCTAGCTTGTATGTTAACATGGTTCTCAATGACCTTTGTTCATATTCTTGTCTTTTACATGGGAAAGAAACCCTCATCTACTTTAGTCTAGAGATGCCGCCAGACACCTTTGTCTTTATGATAGGACCAGGCAGAGTATAGACTATATGAATTTCAAGGACCTTTTGGTCTTTTCGTGTGGATCTGGATAGTTTTACTTCTCTTTACAGTATGCTCTGGAATAGGACACAAATGTTAATGAAAGATAAGCACACTGGACAACATGTCCCATGTGTAGACTCGTACACTGACTAATATGAGTCCTGGAAGACCAACACAGTAGAAGCTTTTTTGTAGAAGGTAGCACTCATTTATACTCTGGAGTTTTTATTCGTCAAGACCACAACTCTCAAAGTTTTATTATTTCTTAGGTCTTCATGGAAGTTCTGGAAAATTAACTGGATCTACTTCTAGTCTAAATAAACTCAGTGTTCAGAGTTCAGGGAATCGCAGATCCCAGTCATCTTCCCTGTTGGATATGGGAAACATGTCTGCCTCTGATCTTGATGTTGCCGACAGAACAAAATTTGATAAGGTAAAATAAAATAACGAGTACTTTTTAAATATTAACATTAGTTTTCTCCTAGCAGCTTGTGATTGCTTACCTACATTTAAAGATTTAGGCTCTTTTGGCTGTTTTTAAGACATTAACCATGTATTACTTTCCCATTCTGAATGGAATCTGAAAAAAAATACTAAAAAATAAGCTAAAAAATATACTAGAAATAAACCAGATACTGGAAAATAAACTAGAAAATATACCAAATGATAACTAAAATGTGAATTTCAGTAACATAAAAGCTTTGTTAATGTTTATTTTTTATTAATCATAAAATGTTTGCATCTCAAACTCAGTCGTTTGAGCAAGTACAAAGAGAATATAAGAGCTTAATCAGTTTCTGTGCTATATCAAGTTTTAAAAGTTTATCTTTGTGTCCCCCTTTCCAGATTTGAAGTGAATAACTGTAAGTTTTACTTCAGGTGTGTTCTGTGGTCCTGTTATACCTTGATAGTGTTGTATTGCCCTGCCGATCTTGGAAGAATTTGTCTTTGGGGTTCTGTTGAGATTATAGGTCCGTGGGTAGAGATTGTTGCGTTTGTAGCTCTGTGGTCCCTGAAGTAAAGTGAATTAAAGATAAAATGTTACTTTAAGCATTTGGTACGGTCCTTTGATTATAGAATTGTTTGGTTTTTTTCTTAGATCTTTGAGCAGGTACTAAGTGAACTGGAGCCCCTCTGTCTGGCAGAACAGGACTTCATAAGTAAATTTTTCAAACTGCAGCAACATCAGACTGTCTCTGGAACTATGGTATGGCTCAGCTTTATCTTGACTAGTATCTATGGCCTATAACCTAATTCACCTAATTAAGATGTGGTCACAATGTCAACATCCTAACAGAAAAAGAAAGGCTTTGCAATGTAAAGATCTTCAGAACATTTTGTCATACTACAAATTAATTAAAACAGTGATTGTTGGAATTTGGGCATTTACTATTCCAGAATGTTTTAAGCTTAAATATTCTCTAAATTATTAAGGGAGACAAGTGCCTGAGTTATCTTTGTAAAGAATCTTATTCAAAAAGCAATATTAACATTTTAGTAGTTACCAAGAGGAAATAAAAGTAATCATGTTGAGTTACTGTACTGTGGTAGGAAGAAGTGAGGCCTCAGATCTGAGTCTGCATCTGTTTTATGATTTGTTGCTAACTAGCTAGAGACCTTAAACCAGTTTTTTTTATCCCAAGTTTTCCTGTCCTATAAATTATATATAATGATGTCTATTCAGCATGGCCTTTTGGGTGTCAGAAATGTAAGAGAATGAAATGATTTTTTAGAATATTTTGAAAAACTTAAAAACACAATACACATAGAGTGACAATACAGTTTTGTTGTTGTTGTGGGGGTTTTTTTGGTTTGGTTTGGTTTGGTTTGGTTTTGCTTTTGTGAGGGGCTGGGGATTTAGCTCAGTGGCTAGAGTGCTTGCCTTGCAAGCACAAGGTCCTGAGTTCAATCCCAAGCACCAAAAGAGGAAAAAAAAAGAACTTTAGCTTTTGTGGTCCTAGGATTGAAATTAGGGCCTCATGCAGGCAAGGCAAGCACTTGAGTGGTTTTTAAATTAACAACCAACATATAAAAGCAGTCATAAATTAAGATTCATTGTTATTAGAAATAGTTAGGATTTCGTTGTTGGCGATGGTGATAGTGGTAATAAATTTGCTTATTTGGCTTCTGTAGGAACTTTTGATAGCATTCTTTTAAATGCTGAAATTTTATTAGAATGTTGATGAGATTTCTTTAAAATTTTAAGTTGTTTTTGGACAGTTTAAAAGTCGTTTGGATATTTGGATATTTAAGAAATTGTTTTCAGACATTTTCTGGTTTATTTGTTGAGCTTTCTTCCCATTCCCAGTACCCTCCCAGACTCCGTTAACCATTCCTCCTCCTTCCTGCCTCTCATGTGCACTCACACAAATCCAACTTCTCACCCACAATAATTGTTAGATAAAATCTGACAACAAAGCATTTCATGAACATTGTTAAGCAGTATACTATATTATATAGTATACTAAATTATCAGTAAAAATACCATGAAAAATTATTTTTAATAATGTATTCTCAGGTGTTTTAGGACTGAGCAAGCTTTCGCTATATTAACTACTCAAATTGTTGGTCTTTATTATGTAAAGTGTCTGAATAATTTTTGCAGACTGAAGCAGAGGACTTGGATGGAGGAACATCTTCACGGCAACATAATTCTGGCACACCACTGCCTGTTTCGTCAGAGTATGTATTTGTTACTATTGTTGATTTTGAAAAAGTTAATGGAATCACAGAGAAGTATTGCTCACTGAGGGGCCCAATTGATTCTTGGTAACCCGAAAATACCCAACAAAAACATGATGCCCACTGTCTCATTAGGAATATTTTTACTGGATTACAATTGGTCCTGTTGTGTGGCTTTTCAGCTCTTCTGTCCAGTAATCACAGAAGATTCAACCAGTTCTGATGTTTGCTGATTGGAGTAACCATTGAATTGTGTATTTCTTAGAAATTACAAAGCACATCATCAGGACTGAGCTTTACAAATGACAAAGCTAATTTTAAGTGATAAATCTTATCTTCAATAAAATATTTTTATCTTGGAAAACTGCTGTAGGATAATTCATCATATTTGGATATTTTAAATTGAAATAACAAATTTTAGTCACTTTCCATACACTATAGGAGGTTAAAGTTAAAGGCAAATTCACTAGAAGCTTGTAATAACTTTATATATTCTGTATTTT